>JANRMT010062850.1:2151259-2190351 GCA_026402145.1 Polypterus bichir lapradei
ATATATATATATATATATATATATATATATATATATATACACATTTATGAAAATTATCATATGCCTTGTTTCTCAAGCCAGAAGTTTTATGATTTACCTTCTTTCTTAAAGGCATTTTTGTGCATTCTGAACAAAAACAATTTCTTTAACTTTAAAAGTTCACTAGTCTACCACAGGGTTAACACACACACACACATATCAGAGCCAGTTTAGCATCCTTAATCCACCTAACTCTCATGTCTTTGCCAGAAAGGGACAGCTTCTTGTCTGGCTGATCACAGTGCAACCCAGTGACCTGCTCTGGCCAGAGCCACAGGCAACCTGTTTTGGTGCTCTTCAGTGCCCTCTGTAGGAGAATACAGAAGGAGGGTCAACTACTCTGCATTTTATGGACAAAAGATAGAAACTGTATAAAATAAATGTGCAACAATGTTTTTTCAGCACAAGGAGGTAGCTCTTTTTGTTTGGGCTTCCTTCCACTAGCAAACAGCAACCCAATGGGGTCTTCAGGGCAAATGTCCCTCTGTATCATAGATATTCAGTGGTATGTTATCTAGGAAAATATTAATACTACAGAGCGAAACATTACAAAATAATACAGTACTCCACTTCAAAAGCTCTATATGTATGTAAAAGGTGTCAGGGTTCCATCAGGTAAGCTGTTTGTGTTTTCTAATAGATAAAATGTTACTCCATATTACAGTTCATTCTTATTTGTCATGGCGCCACAGAGTAGGAATGTGCTGCATGTTGGTTAGACACAAAAGTAAGAATTTTACCACCCGCCTTCTATACACATGATTTACTAATACTAGTAGTACTACTGCTTTACTTTGAGTCACCTAAAGGCTTTAACTCAATCTGATGACATAATACAAATAATAAAACAGCATACTCAAATTAAATAAACCAATCTGAGGAGATAGTGGCTGGAATGGAAGCCCTCTGGGGCGCAGGAGTGAGATAAAGAGGCGGACACAACTCAGTCAGGTCACCAGTCCGTCAATGAGCTCTCACATTGTGACTCAAAGTTGTGTGCATGGCCTCTCCGTATAATGGAACGGCAGCTCTTCCAGAGTCGGCTCCAGCCTTGTGCTTAACATTTCTGTGATACACTCTGGCTGCATGCAGACTTGAAAATGAAAAACTGATGGATGGAAGGAACTCCAGGACACATCACACACCTGTTCCACCCACCTTTTGGGTTTGAACCAAGACCCAATTAGCAAAGGACATAACAACACACTTAATATTCCCTTTAATGTTATGAAGACTTCTTCCTCTGGAAGATGTGCCAAGACTAAAACATGAAAAAGGGGCCTATTTAGAAGATTTATGCCAGGCGTGCAAAAGCTCTTATGTAAACAGTATGGCAAGAAGAGCATTATGGGCTTTCAGCCATCCCAGTTAGGATTTGAGCTCTTTGTAGTTTATTGCTCTCTTATCACTCATTTCTTCAACCCCAAAGCCCAAATCCTGCAATCAACCAAGATTTCATCTAATCAAAAAGCAATTGTGAAGCTGAGAATTCTGGGACTTGGCCAGATTTTTTTTTTCCTCCAAGCTTCTAGAATATTCCAGCACTTATTTTATTTAATCGCTGCTCCTGCTGCAGACGTCTTGAGGGAAGTTTACTTTTTAAATCAGATGTCATACATGTCTGCCAAAACAGAAACTAAGGGCTTTAATTTTTGCTGTGCACACTGGCAGTGTATGAGAGGGGGGTGGCAAAGTGTTTCAGAGTAAAGGTGCTGACTTTATCATATTTGTCAGGTGTGCCCCTGCTCCAGAAGGTGGCCACACAAGGTCAATCCCTTCCTGTGTTAATCCCTCAGCAAAAAAACCCCTAAGCCTTCTGTTCCTTAGCCATATGCGACAGCACAGGGCAGCCTAAGTATTGTATTCAGGCTCCTTCACCTTTAATTCATTTGGTTAAGTGGCAGCCTTATGCTAAAATCGTTTAAATTATTTTTTTCCTTCATCAAAGAGCACTCAATACCCTAAAATGACAAAGTGCAAACCAAAATATTACTCATTTTTGTCTACTTTAGTAATAATTAAAAACTGAACTATCACATTGACACAACTCTTCAGACCCTGTGCTGTGACACTTGAAGTATGGATCCGGTGCATCCCATTCTATTGCTCTGCATTGTGATGTTTCTACACCTTGTTTGGAGTCTACCTGTGGTCAATTCAAGTGACAGCACGTGATTAGGACGGACACACACCTGTCTATGAAAGGTCCTACAGATGACAATGTGCATCAAAACAAAAACCTGGCCATGAGGATGAAGGAATTGCCATCCTTCAAGGCAATTCAAACACAGGAGTGGCATAGGGACAACTGAGCGAGTGTCTTAAAGTGGCTCAGCAAGAGATCAGACTGAAAACCTCTTGGAAACAGATTTGTGTTGAGGGACAGTAGTGACAACACCACAGACCACAGTGGCCTCTATAATTCTAGAGCTGGCTGCCTAGGCAAACTGAGCAATTGAAGGAGAAAGACTTTGGTAAGAGAGGTGACTAGGAATCCGATGGTCATCCTGGCTGAGATCCAAAGAACTTCTATGGAGAGGGGAGAAACTTCCAGAAAGACAACCATCAGAGAAATACTCTATGGATATAGATTTTATATGACAGAATGGCCAGACAGAAATCTATTCTCAGTAAAAGACACACGAAAGCTCGCTTGGGGAGCCTAAAGGACTCTCAGACTGAAACAAGATTCTTTTGTCTGACGAAACCAAGAATGGCCACAATTCTAAGCATCAAGACTGGAGGATTCCAGGCACTGCTCTTCACCTGTGCAATACCATTCCAACGTTGAAGGACGAAGGTGATAGCATCATGCTGTGGGTTGGGGATGGGTAATCTCACTGAAGCCTGACATATAATACATACAGTATGTCTGGAGACACCCATGAGGGAATTTTGCTTAAAACGGTAGAAAGCTCACTTAGTGTCACTTTTCTTAACCAATCCAATGCTTCATGAAGGTCCTGTTCAAAGTAAGGGTGGTGATGTTGAACTGCAAAGATCAGAGATGCTCTCTTTAACATGATCCAACAGACAGCAAGATTCTGTTTATGATGAACCATCGACAGTCGAAAAGTCTCCACAAAAACAATTACACATATAAATGTGTGTCGCATGTGCAGAGAGCAGACTGTACATTTTAAAGATTAACATCACCTGATATAAGGGAAAAACCTTTCTGTAGTATTAGATTATACATTGGCATTTGATGGCATCAATGGACGAATGGTAAACATAATCGATATGTTGTCGCAGTTGCTGTGTGTGTGCTCTCCATTGTTCAGCTTTACAATGATAGCGTAGAAGTCGATGTAAACTTGAAGAAACTGGCAGCTATAAGCATGAAATTAGGAACTGTAAAATATGCATTTGAAGTAAATGGTGTGTCACATTACACCTAAAGGACTGCTATTAAGAGAGCTGATAACGAAGAGCCACCGGAGATTTCAGTTCCCAAAATACTCGAATCAACAAATCTGCCTAACAAAATTAGACTGCATGTCTAAACGAACAGCTAAAGAAATTTAACACTACTGTTTAATTTGAAATATAAACTTGCCTTGATAAAATAACCGCAGCGTTTTAAAACATTGTACATCCATTGATCACAATGCTGATCTAAACTCTGTTTGCTGTTGTTATCTCATATAGTGATGCAACAGTTAAAATGACAGAAAGAGATCATAGCAGACAGAAGCACTTCTCAAACATTGTGAGAGGTGAGTAGTTGTGGTCGTCTATGTGTCTCTGTCTCCATAGTCACAGCACTCATTACAAAGTGTAAATGAATTATTAAGATTCAGTTACCTTGTACTACTGATCTCCTGAATGGGTAACAGCAATTGCAGATTTTTATTTTCTCGCAGTGTCAAGTATTCTCTTCAGTATCTTTTGCTGTCTCCCTGAAACCCTGGAAGTGGTTTAAAACACATGGACTGGAGAAATTGGGGGTGTTTTTGAAAGAAGCCTGAGGGTGTATATTTTAAAGCAAGGAATTTCACAGCTATTCAATACACAATTGTTAACAGGTTGTCCCCATTCATGTATTCTCCTTTGAGAATCATGTTTGGCCCCGCGAGACTAGGAACTGGAAGACTAGGCTTGGGAAAGATGAACAGAGCAATGTACAGAAAGATCTTTAATGAAAACCTGCTCCCGAGCACTCTGGACCTCAGACTGGGCCAAAGGTTCTCCTTCCAGCAGTTCAATGACCCTAAGCACAAAGCAAAGACGATATAGGATGGCTTAGGGACAACTCAGTGAGTGTCTTCAAGCGGCTAGGCCAGAGATCAGACTGGGACACCTCTGGAGAGGCCTGAAAGTAGCTGTCCACCGATAGTCTCCATCCAACCTCACAGAGCCGGAGAGAATCTGCAGACACAAATGGCAGAAAAGTGTGTGAAGCAAGGAGACTTCAGGTTGTAACTTGATGCCAAAGGGGCTTCAAGTAAGTACTAAGGAAAGGGTTCAAATACTTGTGTCAAGGTGAAATTTCATTTTTTTATTTTATTATATTTGAAAAGATTGCTAAAATCCTGTTTTTGCTTTGTCATTCTGGGGTATTAAGTCCTGCTTGGTGAAGAAAAAAATTAATTGAAATGATTTTAGCTCGAGGCTACAACATAACAAAATGTGAAAAAATACTTTCTGAATGCACTTAAAAATCCTACTAATCCTGAATGAGAGAAGGTAAACACAGAGAGTGAGCGAGTTAAGTGTTGGCCGCCCTTCCAACTCTTTTCCCACCTTCATTCTCGTCTGAGTCCCATGTGTGTTGCCAGAAAGACTGATGAAACATGGGCTCATTTAATTGTATGTTTAAAAAGAGTTGCCGACAAACCAAAACAAGACACTTCCTCTACTTTCCTTGCAGTACTTAATAAAGTCTGAAAAGAAAGACTGGGGGCCTATGAAAAACAAGGCAGACACAACACTGTCTCTCTCTGCCTTCTGTGCCCACGGACCTTCTCTTCTGGCCAATAAAAGTGAAAACTTTGAGAACAGAGCAATGGGTTTGACCACCTGTGCCAGTCACTCACTTCTCCCAGTGTCCACATGGGTTTTCTCTGGGTAGGCTCCCACATCCTAAATTCATATATTTGTGGCATGTCCTATGATGGAGCAGCACCCAGATCAGAAAATGAATGAAGAGGCCTTCTGTGTCTACACCATGTTCCACAACAACTCAAAAAATGCAACCTTTTTGAGATTCCGTGTGGCAGTACATTTTCTTTGCATTTATAGTGCAAGAATGGAAAATTGCAAGAAACACCGAGCCCTCCTGTCCCCATACCCTAAGTGACATTGTCCCATTAAAGACACTAAGCTTTCAGACACTGCTCAGAACTGGAGGGTCAAGGCTAGGGGTACATCCATGAATATTGATGTGTTAATTGAAGCAACAAGGAGAAGATGAACAGGCGGGCCTGTAAGAGTATATTTTACCGATGAATAGTGCTGCATGCTTTCATGGATCACTGCATCAGAGAGTCTGGTCAAGCAAATAGACCTTCATAGCTTGCGGATCAGTGAAGCCTGCAAAGGGTAATGTAGCATGAGTTACTGTGCTGCCATAAAGCATCTTTTCAGGTGGCAGCACACGTTTACAGAGTCACATGAGGATCGCGATGGCATCTTAGGTTTGTGGGGACCTGTTGGTGTTATGAGGTAGCCTCCTCAATACTCTCACACAATTCTAATGAATTTCTTCTTGCACATGTACATAAGATGATCATACCTGTATGTGCCATAAAAAACTGAAATTCATTGAAAATGAAATAAAAATATCTGCACAGGTGGGCACCCCACAACTTTAATATTAGCTGATGAATGTATTGATGGAAGACTCAATTGACAAAAGAATGCATTACATTCATGTTGACTGAATCATAGGAATATATAAATATCCTGTATCAGTTTATGAAAAAGCATCTAACATACAGTAAGCTGATGAAAAATACATTACACACTAACTCTTCCTTAAATTTTATTTTTATCATAACATAACAATAAACCATCTTGTACTTTTTCCAAACCCATTTGTTTCACTATAGTGTCGTAGAGGGAGCTGAATTCTACCCCCTTGTAGCAACAGAAAAAAAAGGCAGGGACCAACACTGCATGGCTGTGTCAGTGTGTCACGTGGCACTAGTTAATCAAACCAGCATGGCTCTGGGGTGTTATTATTATTTATTTGGTTGACACCTTTAATTCGGGGAACTTACTACATTATAATTGGTGTAATTATAATCGATTGCATTACTTTTGTATTTCCAATTAGAGTACAGATAGGTGAAATAACTAGCTGAGGGTCACATAGTGACAGTACCAGGATTTATAACCCAGCAGCCTCAGGATTTGTTTAAAGCCTTAAGTTTAAAGCCTTAACCACTACACCACACTGCCTCCCCAATAAAAGCAGAAACACCAGAAGGGCACAGGGAAACTCCCAACAGATAGCAACTTTGCACCATCATGCCATTGTCTCAAAGCACAAGAAAATCAAGTCAAGTCAAGTCGGGGAGCATACTCTGATACAGTGTGTTGCCGCACCCACTATGCGATGAAACAACTCAGGATCCCGGTTGGCAACCCCCCAGGCAGACACACAGTCCAGTCCCAATGAACTTCTATCTGCCGCAGCCAGGTGTTACGTGGGCGACCCCTTGGCCTGGTCCGGCCACTCGGGTCCCCAACAATGAGGATCTTACGAGTTGGATCACCCTTGGGGAATTGAGCCACATGGACACTCCCTCACAATGCAGGTGATGTGCCTCATTCAGGACTCCATGAGAAACCACTCATTCGACACAAAGTCAAACCAACGGTACCCAAAGATTTTCTGGAGAGACACAGTACCAAAAGAGTCCAGTCTTCATCTCAGGTCACTGGATAGCGTCCATGTCTCACAACCATATAGCAAAATAGGAAGCACCAGGACTCTAAAGACTTGGACCTTCGTCCTTTTGCATAGATATCGGGAGCACCACACACCCCTTTCCAGCGACCTCATGACCCCAAATGCTCTCCCAATCCATCTACTGACCTCATAGGAAGAGTCACCAGAGACATGAATGTCACTGCCAAGGTAAGTAAACCTCTCGACAAGGTCGACACTCTCTCCACAAACAGACACACTGCTAATGGTTGTGCCCAAGAGGCCGTTAAAGGCCTGGATCTTAATTTTTATCAGGACACTCGCAAGCCCAGACACTCAGACTTCTTGCTCAGTTCTCGAGAGCTCCAATCAGTGCCTCCATTGACTCCGCAAAGATCACACCATCGTCAGCAAAGTCAAGATCCGTGAATCTTTCTTCACCAACAGATGCCCCGCAGCCGCTGGACCCCAAGACCTTGCCCAACACCCAGTCCATACAAGCATTGAACAGAATAGGAGCAGAACACAACCCTGTCGAACCCCAGAACCAACTGGGAAAAACACAGAGGCTCTGCCTCCACTCTGCATACCACTCATAGTACTGGTGTATAGGCCGGCCATGATATCCAGCAACTTCGAGGGGATCCCGGGAACCCTCAGGATGTCTTACAGGGCAGGTCTATTAACTCAAGAAAATGCCATCTTTAAATAGAATGACGATTTATAATGTCGCTTGGTTGTTCATATCAAAAACGCTGTCGGTTTTACACTCCCGCACATGCACTGTTAACATAGCAGTTTTCAAAATTACATTTCTGCATTGTCTTCTTTTCTTATTAATATTATTGCACTGCCTTAATTGTTTGTCTTTTTTAATGCAGTGCCATTTATATTAGCTATGAAGAAATATGAAATATGGGTGAACTTGTAAGTGACTCAGGATGAATGATACATTCAAGAATAATGCTTAAACTACACATTCTTGCCGTATTAAAGTAATTAATTCTTTGTATCTGTTATTTCACTTTAATTAAAAGCTGAAGTGCACACTCTTAAGCATTCCTAAATTTATAGACTAAATGTGGAAACATGAAGATACAAAGTCTAATTAAATTATGCCTAGAATACTAAGAAGGATGTAGCCTGTAACTAACAGAGACTCCAGAGATGGCACATAGGGTAGCGCTCCCACCTAGTAGGTGAGGGGCTCTGGATTCAGCTCCTGTACAAAGATGTCGTCTGTGTGGAGTGTTTGTGCTGTCCCTGTGCCACTCTGTGTCTCATCACAACTTCCCCAATGACATGTCGGTTAGGTTGATCGATGAACCCAAACTGGCCCAGTGACGGACTGGCATGCCTTCCAAGGTTGGTTCCCGCTTTGTACTCAATACTGAAAGGACAGGCCATGGCCCAAATTTTTAAGTGGGCTTTAGAATATTGTGTTGCATTATGTGGTCTACTGCACTAACTGGCCAGCCTAGAGTGACTTACTCTGACCTGTAGGTGTATCTGAGGCCTTTCAGTCATTTTAATTGATCACCACTGTTTTTTCATGTTAGGGTCCTAGGGTGGCCGTATTCCCCTTTATGCTCTTTATTATGAAGACATTAACAAAATGTCCTAAAATCCCTGCTACAGCCCTGTGGTGGAGCGTGCATAAGGTCTATGGCAATGGGTGCAGGATATTCTGAAATATGATGTAGCTGTGTGGGTGAAATGGGCAGTCAAGGAGCACTTAATGAGGGGATAGTCTGCACATACATGAGACTAATCGGCTCAGCCATCCCTCATTAGCGCTCCATGGATTGTAGAGGTGGCACCTACACTCACAAGGAGATGAAGTGTAGTTCAGAGGAAGAGAAAGAAAAATAGATGAGGAAGGAAAAACCGAGTGAGATAAGCAGGAGTGGTGAGGTGGTCTGGATGCCCTGTGGTGGAGTGAGGGGATCGGTGGACCAGAGGTGGGTTGCTGCTGTTCAGCAAATGAAATAGGAGTGACAGAGAATTCCAGGGATTCAACAGACACTGAAATGAGGTGGTAGGATATGGGAGCCAGGCTCGGTGGGCCCTGACATATGCTGATGGAAGGTGGTTGGGACAGGAGCCAATGGATTGACCACATTCACCAACGTCTTAGCCCTGCTAAGCGTGCTAGATGTAATGAGTGAGCAGGATGAGACGGGAGACAGAGCACTGGGAGCGAAGAGAAAGGGAGCCGAGTCTAACTGTGATTTTGTTCTTGGTTATAACTAAATTTTTATTACTTCTATCTATTGAAATTTAACTTCCTCACTATCACACTGTTTTTATGGATTGCTTCATGAAGACGTTTCACACTGTACTTTGCTTTAGACACTATTTGCCTTTTGTTTTGATGAATAAACTTGTACAATGCACTGTTATGCACTCTTAAAAATATTGTTGTGCCATCATTTGCCTTAACTCATCCACAGTTACAACTATCAATGTCCTGAATAAAGGAAGACCCCCCCCCATATGAGGTCTTGTGGACACCCAGGGCACCACAAGACCTCATATGTTACTCTACCTTTTTATCTTTGACCCATCAGTACCAAGAGTACCTGAGCAGGCAGGAGAAGAAAGTTGCACATTTATTTATATACAAGATATAGATAATATGCCCAAAATATAATGCAGAAGAGTACAATGAATGATGGTTAAAATAATGCCATCTGATAATAATCTACCAGGTGGCTCACTGCTTGGTTAAACCTTGAACTGGCCGGGTCTGGCATGGCCCTTGATTCAGCATGAACTTTGAACTTGGTTGAAAAATGTCAAAGAAACATAACAACATAAGAAATTTGACACACGAGAGGAGAACACTCAGTCCATTGGAGTCGTTTGTTCAGCTAATAGCTAAACTTTCCCAATATCTCATCCAGATTCTTCTTAAAGGTTGTTAAGCTTTCTGCATTAACATCACGGCTTAGTAGTTTGTTTCAGATTCCCGCAACATTTTGCTTCCTGGCTTCAGCCCTAAATGCACTTCCTCTTAATTTCCAATGGTATCTTCGAGTCCGTGATTCACCCCTCTGCTGGAAGAATTCTGCGGGATCTTCTTTGTCGATGCCTTTGAGAATTTTAAAGACCTGGATGAGGTGCCCACACAAACTCCTCTGCTCGTGTCTAAACAGGTTCATTTCTCTGAGTCTGTTAGAGGAGGACATGTCCTGAAGTCCTGGAATACACTTGGTTGCTCTCCTTTGCACAACGTCAGGTGCTGCTATGTCTTCTTTGTAGTGTGGTAAGTTAAAATTGAACACAATACTCCAGATGTGGTCTCACTAGTGCATAACACCTCTTGATTTATATTTAACACTTTTTACTGACATTTTTATTTCCTTTTCAATTGCCTGTACACATTGTTTAAATTATGAAAATGTTGTGTCAATACAACCCCCTAAACCCTTTTCAGAGGTTGCTTCCTGTTAGACAGTTTTTCCCATTTTGTATTTATAACTGATGCTCCTTTTGCCCACGTGTCGCACTTTGCACTGTTCTACATTAAATTGTAATTTTCCAAGATCTGGAAAATCTCAGGTCTGAGCAGAGAGAGGCAAAGAGGCTAAACCTTTCCCAGTCCTTTGGTTTCCTGCGACACGTCAGGGAGCAATGCAGCGTCGTGGTGCAGAGTGGCTCTCCTGATTCGGTCACCAATCCCATTCAGCCACAGCTCCTGACCAGCAGAAGGAGCCGACTGCCTACTTCACACCAGTTCTAGCTTCAGCACAATTCGGTCCCAGTCCATCCAGCTAGACTAGCTTGACATAAGAAAGTACATTCCTGCTTTACATGCAAATGTTTTATCTGATAAATGGACTGGCCATAAACAGTTCTATTGTTAGACAATAATATTTACAAGCATTACCAAGCTACATACAAAATATCATTGTCTCCATTCCAACCAACAAGTAAAGTGGATTCAGCCCAACAAGCTGACATGAACAATAGTGGAAGGAAGTGGAAGTTTCTTACCAAAGAAGATCATATAGGACTTCAGTAGGCAATGAAGATCATGCAGCCACATGAGAAGGTGAAATTGTGACCCAAATGTATGAAGTTCCAAATTCTCAAACTGCACAGTAGGCAGTGCTGCACTCTTACAGTACGGCGTCATCTAAAAGACCCGGCTGTACAAGCGGGCATTCCTAAAGCGTCTATGTCCAGTAAACAACTCTGGAGATTGAATTACTTAGATAGCTCATCAAGTATGGCATCACTAAGCACTACGCCATTCAAAGCATGCAAAATAGTGAACACAGTGAGTGGAAAATTACTCGCACTTCTCCTGCCTATCATTTTCCAAACATTTTCTAACCCATTCTTGATCCAACAGAATGATTTTTCAAAATTAATTCATGATATATTTCAAATTCAGCCCAGAATGGTTGTACTGGAGCCTAGCACAGGGTTGCATCCTGCCTTATGCCTGATGCTGCTAGGATAGGCTCTGGCTCACTGCCACCTGGATTTGGATTAAGCAGGTTTAAAAATGTTAGGTTATGTTTGCTATAATTAATTCAGTTTGAAATTGGATGGGTGGATAGATATAGTTTATATTATTAATATATTAGAAAAACCTTTTGGTGCTGAATTATTATACTGGCCATGTGTTCATTTCAGTGATGAAAGGATATCTGTGCACCATCTCAGCATACAGCCAATCTGAAGTGGTTACCATATAGACAGTTTGATCTAATATTATGTGCGCAGTGCCCACATCTATCTATCTATCTATCTATCTATCATCTGAGGTGTCATCCACTGTGCCCCACTACAAGCTACAAGTCAGCAAACATCATGTTAGTCCTGGTGGGCATTATGCCAACACCAACATCACTGCAGAGGGTGAAAAAGTACAGCCATAAATGTACACCTCATCCCCCTTAGAGTGTTGTCATTATTCATTTTCACAACTCTAACAATATACTTAAAAATAGCAACAAATTATTCAAACCCCTCTCAGTGCTGCCCTGTGATGCACAGCAGCTCCTGTTTGATGAGCCGGGCTCTTTGATGATTTCTTTTTTGTTCACCTACATCCCCTGCAGACTCTTTCATTATACATAAGGGGTTACACTGGAGTGGAAAAATGAACTGGGACACAGAAACTGGAGGTATTGGAATGTGGAAGGAATACATTTGTGATGGATGGACTGATTGAAGGTCTCTTACAGATGATGGATAATGAATTAGAAGTGTCTGTATTTGCCACAATCCAGGGTCTGCACTTACAAATACGTTATACACAGTACAACAGCTATGACAGTCATAATCAATTATCTGAATGCACTTACTCCAATATGCAGGGACACAGAGGCTAACCCTGGAACTTCAGCCACAAGGCAGGAGCCCACAATGTGGGGGGACACCGGCCCATCTCAGGACACCCTCACTGCCACATCAACATTCACCCACAGAGTCACCTTAGCTAAGACACGTTTCAGCGTGGCCAGGCCTTGAACCCAAATCCTGTGGAACTGACAGGCCGCAGCACTAATCTATTATCAATCCTGCTTATGTAATTAAAGATCATAGGATAATAATAGCAACAAAACAACAATCATAAAATACAAGGCACTTCTAAATGCGACCTCCTTTTTTGCTAAAAAGGATCAGATTTTTTAAGGAATCATCAAAATTTTAGGTAATCCACAAAACACCCTGATATTTTAGTTCAATGCCTTTTACTCAGAGGTTATTTCTGTTATTGTTATTATACTAAATTCCCCTTAAAAAGTATCTATCTGTTATATAGTGCCTTTCATATCTATCTATCTATCATATAGTGCCTTATCTATTTATCGATCTATCTATCTATCTATCTATTTCTCTCCTTCTTCTTCTTCTTCTTATTATTATTATCATTATTATTATTCCCTCTTTCTTTACTCTCTTTCTTCAGAGGTAATAGAGCAAAATATGAAGCATAAAATATTAAAATACGAGAACAATCAACAAAATAAGCTGTTACCTTTCCTTGCCACGTCTGTGCTAATATTGGTAACTAGTTTCTTTATCTTTGACATAATAATACTATTATTGTTAATTATTATTATTATTATTATTGTCAAAGATGGGAGCAAGCACATATGTTCACTGTGACAGACTGTAATTGGGATAGGCCTCAGCTCCTTCCAAGTTTGGACTGGATAAGCAGGTTAGAAAACTGAGAATGATGATGAGGATGATCCCAAAGCCATGCATGCAAATTTAAATGGAGACGTTGAGTGTCAGTGGGCATAAGTGTGCCCAGAAGTGGACTTTTACTCTTTCCAATTTTAAAGTCAAGTTCATTATCATCTGCACAATTAATTGAATAAGTAAATGAAAAATATATATATATATTGTGATGGACGGCCAGCGTTTCAGTCTGGCCGGGACATCCCTCAACTGAAAGAAAGAGCCTTTTTAGGGCACTACATCCCCCAGGACGCTAGATGGCAGCTCCCCTTGTCGGAAATGGCTCCCTGGATTCGCGCAGGGTAGCATGGGACATGGATGTTTCTTCAGCCCTGTTGGGTACCGTGGGTGCTGCCAGGGGGAGCTCATCAAGAACCCGGGGAATATTACGGTGACATTAACCCAGAAGTACTTAGGAGTCATGAGGACGGAAACCTGCAGTATTTCCGGGACACCTGAAGAAGGCGATTGACCCGGAGACGGAATACTTCCGGCTCAGAGACTTTAAAAGGATTGTGGGAAACCCCAGCAGATCGAGCTGGAGTTGGGTGGTAGAGGACGGGGCTGCTGGGAGTGGAGGATTGTGATTGATTATTATTGTATTGATTTATTGGAGAATTGTGGAGGGTGTGGTGCTTTGTGCACTTTATTTGAAGAAATATTAGTAAAGATTCTTCTTGTGTTTTTACACGTGTGTCTGGGACGTCTGTCTGGTGGGTTCAACAGGGCAACAGCGACCCCTGCATCCACAATATAAATATATATCAGTCATGCATATGTGTCAGAGGATCACTTTCCAAGTTCAAGCTGAAAGGTGGCACTGCCTCTGCTAACTACCTTCTCATCTCCTTATTCCGCAGCACGGAAAGACCACCCAGTGAGGACCAACCCCACCCCTTCTGCTTTCTGAGCTATAAATTCAAGACCAGCTTGGGGAACGACATCACTTATGGAGTAAGCGACCGAGGAGAGGAGCTCCGCCAGCTGAATGACAAGGGCCTTACAAGCAGCCTTAAGTACCCAATCATTAAGGGATACCTTATTTTATTTATACAAGTGTTAAACGTCATCACAAGTTGTTTCATTTGTATAATTTTGACAAGTAAACAGAGACAGCCAGCTTGGCACCCCAAAGGGCTGCAATTATATCAATCAGTAATTCATCAGACGACCACTATATATAAATAAATATATATGTGTGTACACATATATAAATATTGTAATCCTGACTATAAATTAAACCAGAAAATGATAAAGAGTTGGGGACCAGCCAAGTACATCTTTTTAATTCAAGGAACTGAAATCAAAATGAAATTTTCACGTCCTGAGTGCTTTCTGTCTGGAAAAAGGGCATCTCTGTTTTAGGGTCTCATAAGCTAACCAAGTCTGGTCTAAATGGGCAGCAACTTCTGAAGCCTTAAATCTTTAAATAGCACCCAGGGTGGAAAAGACAGGACCTCCGGGTTATATCGGAAGTGACATCACATGCCCAACTCTGGCCTCAAGCTCTGGACTGCAGTGAAGTGAGCAGAATTAGTTAGAGACTCCTTTCACCCTGACACTGCCGATGTCTGCTGTAACTTGATAGAGCCGTCCAGATGCTCCCTAAACACCCACATGTGACAACACACACACACACACACTCTCTCTAATGTATATACAGTATATGTGAGGTCGACATATGTGTGCTTTTGTCTTTTCCTGCTATGTTGTGCAGAATTTGCTACAGGAACATCGTGTCTGCTCAATTAAGTCGCCTATCGACCAGGTGCCATACAGCCTGTAATTTCTGTCTGCACTCCCAGTCTTGTTCAATAAGGCTTTACTAAAAGTAGATGTAAGTTACTGCAAACACCAAAATCAGGTAAATTGAGCATTTAACAGAAAGGGACTATTACTGAATTGTGTAAAAACAACAGCATAAAAAGACATTGCATCACTAAGGAGGAAAGGAAAAGGCAGCTGTTAATCTCTGGTGTAGCACTCAGAAAGCATAAAAAAGACTGTAAAATTCAGTGATCATTTTTTTAAGGACAAGCTGGCCAAGCCCTGATTTTGCACGTCACACAGCTCATCTATGCAGCACTGTCTGACTGACGTCCACTTTGACGTGGTGTCTTGCACTAAAACCCAAATTTCCTGCATTCTTTGTGTTCCCCTTTTTTTTAAATGAAGCCTACTCAGCATTGCATCCCAAGCCTAACCTCCCCGAGACTCTCTATATGGCATCTACCTGTAGCCGATCTCCTGTTTATCTGCGTTTTTTCTTGCAAAGCACTCAGTGGTTTGGATTCATTTTGTTTATTTACTGGAAACGTCTGACATTTATATCGAGCACTTGCCCACCTAGTCAGCTAAATCAGTGACCTGCGAAGTGCCCCTTGTCTCTCGTGGGTTAGCTGTATTTGTATCTACCTGATTCATTCATTCATTCACTCACTCATTCCCTCTTCTGTAGGTAATGCACTGTTGCTTACCTGCTATTGTACCTTCCTGATAAGTCTGCTTGCACAGTATGTATGTGTGCACTTTAATTAATTACACATGTATAGTGATTTTCTAGCTACTCAGAGTGCCACTTCACCCACCACCACCTGGATGATGCAACAGCAGCCATTTTTATGACAATATGCCGTATGTGACAGTATAAGCTATTATGTGGTGAAAGAGACAATTAGCCCATTAGAGACAGGGGATAATTAGAATGATCAGGGCATGATGCACAGTTTGGCCAGGACATCCAGGTATACCCATCTCTTTTAGAAAGATGCCCAGGGACTTTTTATAACTATAGTGAGTCAGGACATCAGTTTTACGTCTCATCTGAACGATGGAACAGCACTTGGGCATTGGAATCTGCAAAAAGACCACAGGGTAAGCACCCCTTGCTGGCCTCACCAACACCTCTTCCTGCAGCAACTCAGGCGTTTCTGGTTGGTCTCCCATCCAGGTACTGAGCAGACCAAAACATGGTTAGCTTCAGGCAGATGGTTTATTCTGAAGACACTTCATTGTGTCTGATCATTTTCTTGTAATTTACTCAACATCCCTTTGCAAGATTTGCTTTATCCAATTTATGATAGACAGAGCGTGCTTTGAAAAGATTGCAAACTCAGGACAGAACATCCATCAATCTTTCACAGAGGCCACTCATTCAAACTCAATAAGATGAGGTAAAGTGAAATGTAACGTGATTCAGACATCTGAATCGTTTGGCACAGCCTGTTCATATCATGTTGGCACGGTGCTTAAGGAAACTGATGCAGACCGAACTGAGATTTCAGCCTAGTCACGATCTGTATGGGGTTTGGATGTTCTTACTGTGTGAATTTGGCGGTTTCCTCCACATGGACTTTGGTTGCCCTCCCTCATCCCATAGAAGTGCAGACTGACCACGTAAATTGGTAGCTGTAGTCTGACACATATGAGTGTGCCCTACAATGCACTGGTAGCCTGTCCAGGGGTGGTACCTGTTCCTCCAGCCAGACCCTGTACCAGATGAAATGGTTTAGAACAGGAATGGATTAACTGGATTTGGCTTTGATGGTCAGAGTTCATTGCATGTTGAGTGATAGAGTTGTGGCGAGGCTGCAAGCAGGCCAGTAGTGCAGAGCTCTCTTCCGTGTGTAGTGAACTCTGGGGATTTGGCCCCTCTGCAGGCTCTGCACACTGTCCACAGGAAAGAATGTTAACAAAATTCACAATAGGATTTTCCTGTTGGGCTTTGATCCCACTGTTACCGCTTCAAGAGAGCAGCCCAAATTTCATTGCCCCACAACAGGACTGGCAGAAAGCTGCCCTCGCTTAGACCTTTAGCTGCATCCCACACTACAACTGTGCTTCATTCAGACTATCGAGGTGAGCGGGGCTGGTTAAACTTCCTAGACGCATATCATCCGTGGTGACCCCTGCACTTTTTTTCTGACATTTTCCATTTTTTTTTAGAAATTCATAACCGGATCCTATTCAAAGGAATACTTCACCTAAAAATTATTTTTTTTATATGTTACTTAACCAATGTGAATTGTAGAGAAAATCAAAGTAGTGTACATAGAGGAACACACTCACAGATCAAGCTTTTGATTTGAAGACCAGCCTCTCCCCATCATGCATTGGTTAAGAGTCCTGTCTTCCATTCAAAAGCTTCTTTGTGAACACATTTTTTTGTGCTTTCACTGCCCTGATTTTCCCAATATTTTAGCAAGAAATACATGTATTTTGAGCATTTTGAGCTTGCAACTGGATGACTTGAGCACTGGATTATCTGACATGAGTAACATGAGATTTTTTTCATAGACATTGTTTATATTGTTTGCTTTGGTTCAACACTGATAGATATCCCTTTCTTTTGAAAGCATTATTATCTCCGTTCTCCATGAAAATATGAAATTTTTTTTTTTTCTTGACCATTACAGCAAACCACATGGGGTAAGTAATATATAATAAAAATATCACCTTTGTGTGGACGTTTCCTTTAAAGACACCCTAACAATTCACTCCTGAGGCTCCTCTGCTGTCGAGTGCCAACTCTGAGCCCACATCCAAGTTCTTTATCATGCAGAGTGAAGCTACAGACACACACACACACACACACAGAGTTTGATGCTTTGAACCAACACAGACGTGATGCAATTTTACAACTGTGCCACCCATTCACAGAATGTAATGATGATGTTAAATATCAATCGTCCTTCATTTTATATAGTGACTTTCGTGATAATTATCACAACATAGCAGAAAGGAATACAAAGTGATCTGTCCAGTGACAGAATATCCTGGGGGATACCAACACAGATTTGGAAAACAAGCAATTTGGAAACGGACAGCAAAGCAACCCCAATAAGTCTCACTGGGTCCACCCAACAAGAAAATTTAAAACGTCTTCCCTAAGGGTGATGTTTTTATTTGGTCCTCTTAAAGCACAGGTGTCGAACTCCAGGTCTTTAGGGCCGCAACAGTTACAGGTTTTCATTCTAACCCTTTTCCTAATCAGTTTCCAGTTTTCATGGCTAATTCGCTTTTTTCCCTTCATTTTAATAGCCCTGTTAGAAGGATTCAGCCCTCTGAATTGATTTGTTTCCTCTTTAAATGGAAACAGAAATAAGGCATGAAACGAGCCAACAGATGACCAGCTACACTGGGACTTCAAACTCCAACCAGTTTCTTAATGAGAAGCCGATTCTTGCTGTTAATTAAACCCGTTATTTAATTCATTTGCTTGTTGCTGCTCTCGTTCTGCCACAGCAGACATTTCCAAAACTGTTGATTTTCTGTTTTTCATAAAAACATTGTCAAAGTGTTTTGGTGACCTGAGAGATCAGCCTTACTAAGACCTTCACTTTTAATTTCAGATATTGTGTGATGGGCACAGGTGAGCTGGTCATGTAGCGGCTTGTTTTGTGTCTCATTATTGATTGGCTGCTAATTAAGGGAAAATAAATAACTAAGGGGCCTGAGTCAAGTTAATTAAAAGAAGTAATTAGTAGCAAAACTGGTCACTAATTAAGAAGACGGTTAGAATGAAAAGCCGCAGCCACAGCGGCCCTCCAGGACTGGTGTTCGACAACCCTGTCTTAAAGCAACCCCACTAGTCTCTCTCATGTTGCGGCTACAGGCAAGCAGCACATTTCTAAATTTTTGCCACGTTGCTGCCTTCGAGTTATGGGATCACAGGCTCCAGCGATGAGAAAGTGGCACGTGGCTGCCATCCCGCCATCATATCCAAAATATCATGAGCAAGAAGGTGGTTCTTGCAGGGTGAGGTGTCACATGATTCAAAACCCTTTCAAGATCAGGGACGTCTCTGTGTCTTAAGTTTGCTACCCTTTACATTTTTAGTCGAGGGTCTCTACACCACTATGCAGCCAAAATTAAATCCACTCAATGAAACGATTAGTGGCCTTTAATTCTCACACTATTTGTTATAAATCCACCATTTAGCACCCAAATTCAATTAGAATGACAGTACCTTCCTTTGAAGATTTTCAGACATCCTTTTTTTAGGGCAGTCACCTTAGTGAATTCCATGTCATGTACAAGAGGGGGCCGCTATGAGCCCAGCCAT
Organism: Polypterus bichir lapradei; assembly: GCA_026402145.1. NCBI lineage: Eukaryota > Metazoa > Chordata > Cladistia > Polypteriformes > Polypteridae > Polypterus > Polypterus bichir. The sequence continues at coordinate 2,170,447 of JANRMT010062850.1, forward strand.
TCAGAAGGCCTATCTCTACCACAACACATTCATGGAGTCATTTGGCGGCCATCATAATTCACTGATTCAGCCACTGAAAACACTGCAAGTGCAAGTGAGGCTTAGATTTCTGACTGTCCCGACTCTGTATTAGTACTGCATCATCAATCAAGAATTCTTTTTTTCACCTTTGGCTGGCAGGAAATCCTACACCGACTTGGCAGGAACACCCGAGTCGCCGGCAATAGGAAACAGAAATGACAGAAGGTAGAAATAAAAATCACCCATGCGTTGTAAATCATCAGACATATCAGTCCCCCAAAATATAAATAAATAAATGAAAAAGAAGCCCTCAGAGACCAATAGTTGTAATTCTGGGAACATTAGTGTGCCGTAGATTTGTTACAGCCAGCAGCCTCAGTAATAAGCTTGCTGACTGAATTTATTAGGATACTGTTTCAAAATGAGCAGCGGTACTTGCATTCTGCAGTCATTTCACAAGGTATAGCTTTATGTTTGGAGACGTTTAGGCTTAAATACATTACAATAGACGTTTAGCAATAGCCTGTCACAGCTTGTGTTCTGCTTTAGCAATGAACGTATTGCTGTGAAGTTCAATTCTACAAAGAGCCGGGCTGGCGTTTGCAGCCAAAACACAGAGATAATGCTGAGGGGCTGTGGGAGGCGTGGGAGCTCCAGCACTGTAGACATTTGACCGTCTAGGAGGAAGTCCTCACCTAAGCCAAGATCATGCAGCAAAGCTCCAGGAATTGAGGACAACGGAGGATAAAATCCACCCAAGGAGTAGTGTAGTAAAAGAAAGAAACAAATGAGAAGAGATCATTTAGAACAACCGGTGTGTTCGGTGATCCAAAATCTAATTCAGACCATTTTAAACATTGTCAGGATTTCTACTTTAAATGCATGACGTGGTAATTTGTTTCAGATCCCCGTCTTCCTTTGTGTGATGGCTTCAGTCTTAAATGCAGGTCATCTTAATTTCAGCCTACAGTATATCTACGACCCTGTCCTGCATAACATGGATGCTTAAATGGATGGATAACATGGATAACATAACATGGATGCTGGGATGCTTAAAGTCCTCCAGTGTGGTAAGGAATTACATCTTTGTTCAAAATAACATTGGAGAGCAAAGCCCTAATCCTAACTCGGAATCAAGCCCTTAAACTCATGAAGACTAAAATCATTCACAGAGGGCGGTTATGAATGCTGACCATATCCAATCTAACAGTGGAGGAGGAAGGCCTGATCGTAATCCAGGATCATGCAGAACGCCATTACCACCTAAAGCCAGAGAAGGCTAAAACCACCCAGTGTGGTAAGGAGTTATGACAATGGCCTTTCCAATACGAAGTTATCAAAGAAAGCACAGCAGCAGAAGGTATTTACATGACGGGCCAAAAGATAAGCACAGAGTGTTGGCTTCGTTGAGGAAGCTACACAATATGGACATGCAATGTGACAGCAATGGAGATCTCTGAACCTCAGGCACTATTCCCTGGTCTGGACAAACACAATAACAGTACAAAGCAGAGAATATTGGGTGTCCTACATAGGCCATCTGGTCAAGCTCGCCACAGATGACCTTGGCATGATATTGTGGGCAATTGGTCAATAACACTCAAATAGCAACACTGAAGAATTTGGAAATAATCTGCAGATTTCCATTTCCAGCTCCATCTGTTCCAGGTCCAGGACTTGAGAAATTTGGTTAAAAGTTATCAGAAAAAAGGAGTGTCCACCTTAATAAAAAGATAGGTATCTGTCCGGCTGCAATGTCTCTGACATTCCAATAGATGGCACATCACTAAAAGTAACACTGCTTTTACCAAACCCCATACCAAATGGCATATAACAGAGACATAGGCATTGCATGGTGCATTGCAAACATTAACACTGAGGTCTATGTTGATAACTTAGATTTCTAGCCCTCTTAGACCAGTAGTACAGCTGGTCCACCTTAGTAAAAGGATAAGTGTCTGTGTGTCTGTCGGGTTGCTATATCTCTGACATTCCAATAGATGGTACATCACTAGCATTAACTTTGCTTTTACCAACCCCACTCCAAATAGCATATAACAGAGACATATGCATTGCATGGTGCACTACAAATGTTAACACTGAGTTCTACGATGATTACTTAGACTTAGACATGTAGCACAGCTACTGGGAAATAAAAGGATAAGTGTCTGTGTGCTCATCTAGTTGCTATGCCTCTGTCATTCCAACAGATGCCGCATCCCAAACATTAACCCTGCTTTTATAAATCCCATACCAAATGGCATATAAGAGAGACATAGGCATTGCATGGCGCACTACAAATATTAACAATGAGGTCTATGATGATTATTTATACTTCATCCAGTCTAAGACAGGTAACACAGTTAGTGGGAAATAAAAGGATGTCTGTGTGCCCGTCCAGTTGCTATGCCTCTGTCATTCCAAAAGATGTTTCATCACAAACATTTTTGTAATAAAATGCATTGCATTTTTCATTCCAACAGATGGCACATCCCAAACATTAACCCTGCTTTTATGAATCCCATACCAAATGGCATATAACAGAGACATAGGCATTGCATGGTGCACTGCAGAGGCTACCACTGAGGTCTAAGTTGATAGCTTAGATTTCAAACCCTTTTTGAACCCGTAGCACAGCTTGTCCACCTTAGTACAAGGATAAGTGTCTTTGTGTCTGTCTGTGTGTCCGTTCGGTTGCTATGCCTCTGACATTCCAAAAGATATCGCCTCACAGATGTTTTTAGTAATAAAATGCATGGCATTCGTCATTCCAACAGATGGCACATCCTAAACATTAACACTGCCTGTATGAATCCCATGCCAAAGGGCATAAAAAAGAGACATATGAAATTGCAAGGTGCACAGCAAATGTTACTGCTAAGGTCTACGTTGATTAGTTCGACTTCAGCTCATCTTAGACAGGTTGCACATCCAGTTGTCAGATAAAAAAGTAACATATTGATTAAATGTAACTGGAAGAATAACCAAACAACAAGGAAGGGAGGACATCTGGTAAGCTGATTTGTGCTTTCTATTAAATAATGAAGTTCTGTTTTTTCATACATTTTTGTTTATCATGGCACTGGTGACACGTTACATACTGGTTGAACATAAGAATGTCACTGCACTCTGTACACGTGACAATACAACTACGACTACTATTTCATTGTTCTTTAAGTTCCCAATTCATATTCCCAGTGTGACTCTCAGCACAAGAAACCACAAAGAAAAGGTCAAATTTTAACACTGTCATGTTTTGTGGCTTCTCCGGGAAATCTTGCATGGCAATTCTAAACCAAATCACCCATGATGTTAATATGGAATTTGTCTCCACATGATACACATTTCATTTAATTCTAGGCCAGGATTGTCAAATCTAAGTGGTGGACAATGGAGCCAACACTCTGTGCGGGAGGTGAAATCCCTTGATGTTCCCAAAGCTAAGTCAACCATTCCAAGTAAGAGTGAAACTGTGCAATACAGATATACACAAGAAGCAGTCCATCCAGGCGGAGTGAGACAATACTGCATACAGTTTAAGTTAAGTGCGCTATTAATAAAAGATGTCCAGAGACCTGGCATTTTCAAAATCAGCCGTATGGTAACGGTGCACCCATTTGGTGAATGTGCTCTTCGAGCAGAGGGCTATAAATATTGAATACAGTCAACTTTCCAGTAAAAAACTACTGTATGTCGATTGGAGGTGGAACTCATTTTAAAGCTCTCTCTGGGGCCCGCTGAAAAATAATACCATTAGTTAAGAGGCAATGTGCCGGCTGTTGTGTTTGCTGCTTTTCATCGTTATGTTCCACAGGCTGTAATCGATGACATACCTATGCATGGAGCCAGCGTTTCAAGGGGAAACAAAGGCTGGATTGTGATTTCACATAAACCTTTCGATGGAGACGAATGGCATTCCCATCCATGTGTTTCACCATTTCCACCAAGATGTCAAGTTTATGCCCCCTGCACACTAACACATCTAGGTAGGTGTGAAGGTTTCATCCACACATGGATGAAGCTGACCCCTTAACTTGTGCGTGTTTATTTCTCTCTAAAAGGATTTGTTATGTAGGGTTGGAGATGAACGTATCGATTTCGTTTTCTTCATATGAATATCTCTTGTGATTTTAATGAGGTACAGGGTCTAAAATATCAGATAAAAAGGTAACATTCAACTGTTTCTAAGAATACTCCACAACCGTGAATATTTTCATTTGCGGACAAATAAATTAGAAACAAGACCTCTACTTACTGCTCATATTCCTCATTGTCCTTGTCACACCGGCCATCTTTATGCTTTTCCCAGTCTTTGCCGTGCTTGCAGGTTGTCAGAGAAATGATATCCTTCCCATTGTGTATGTGGTGTAAGGCATTCCTGGTGTCTGAGCCGATACCCGTCAGGTACCGCTTCCCTTTGAAAACCAACAGATATTTCCGACGCGGAGGGACGTTATTATGCACAAGCCATCCCCTCTCCCCACCTTTCTGGGGGTGCTCTTTGGAAAAGAGGGGTATAGAAATATCAAAACCAGGCCGAAAATGTTCCACGTAGAAGCTGGCCTTGGCCAGAATGGCCTGCCCGATGTCAAAGCCGAGGTCTTCCGTGTAATTGGGCCAGGTGCCGGAGTATAAATTAAAAATGACATGGTTTCTACCTTCATTCCAAAGAGGGTATCCCAGGATTTTCTCGTTGACGTTATGAACGTACTGTGCAGATAGACGGTCCCTGTCTAGAGTGTCAATGTTTAACACAAACAGGCAGGCTTCCTGGGGGTTATGGGTATAATAGCGGGAGTCCACGATGGATGTGATAATCTTCTGGTAACTCTCCGACATGTGCTCACCTTTCTCCAGTGGGTAGACGTACACTTTAAAGCCATGTCTGGCGCACTTGGAATAATCAAAGCAGGTCTCCATCCTGCACCGGCTGTTTTTGTAGATGTTCGTCCTGGTTTCACGCTTTGATTTCGGGGAGCCCAGCTGAACCTCGCCATCATTTTGCAGCTCGTCCACATAAGCATAACCCCGGAGGATATGTCTGTCCACCCACTGTGGCCACTGCCTGGCCTCCTCATTCTTGCGATGCGACAGGAGCTTCAGCAGGCGTATCTGGGCCCCACCAAAGTAGAACACAAGGAGCCAGGCAGCACAGAAGGCTAGGAGAATGTATTTCTTCCTGGCCTGCATGGGTTTCTCCAGAGTGCCAGCTGTCTGCGAGTCTCTTTGGTGAAAGGATCGGGCAAGGTGAATCCTTACCGCTTCAGATTTAGGTTACGGTAAAGAAGACAAAAGATTCAGGGCTGACTATGACACCCATTTTGAGCACAAATTCTTCCTCCAGGAGCACAGTCAGTCGGACATACAGACATCGACTCCCACCCCTGCTTCTTCATGCTGTCTTCAGTCTGGTTCCAGCAGTCAGAAGTGCCAGCATCTCTCCGGGAAGTCCTTTTCACCAGCATTTCCCATGAGCCACCCTCCTTGGAGAAAGCTGTTCCAAGTCGACTCTCCGAAGGGCTGAGGAGAAAACAGAAGGGGTACAGTTAGGTCGACAAATGACCCTTTCTTAGCCAACAGTTTACCTAAATTAACAGGCCGAGGTGCTGATGTTTACTGCATGCCCCGTGGCCCCCAGGAGAACAGGAATCCCTCAGACCATCTGAACTGCCGCCAAGTGCGAAGGGGACTCTGAAAATGAACTCTGTTTTTCTGTTTGCTTAGTGCATAACTGAACCTCTGAGTCAAATAAATAAGAACGCAAAAAAATGCTGGAATACTCCTGACTGAGTTTTTGATTTCTCGCCATGGTGTAAATGTTGCTTATAAAATTATACATTCATCTCGATGAATCTCCGTGAAGTGCTGCATATTAAAGCAAACGCACTTTAAAGTGATCCTTCTGTATTTATAGGACTGTACCCAAGAAAATGCCTGTGTTTTTGCCAGTTGGATTTTATTACTTAGCTAAATTAGATTTTCTGCTAGTCTCGTTAGTCTGTGATTAAAATGAACAGATAGGCACTGTGCATTCTTTTAGTATATTCCACAAATTAAATAATAGCACACAATAAATAGCATTGATAGGATTTTATGGGCTGTGCAAATAAATTCACTTTTTAAAATTAGACAAACGTGCATTGGCTAATTTAAATGTGCTTGGAAGTGTTCCCTGAAAGGCAGAAGCGGGGTCTAGCGACTAAGGGCCTGGACCGCAACAGACAGGGCCTCATGTGCGTCACTTCACGCGCATGTTATTATTAATAATATAAGGAACTGTCCGTACTTAATGTGCGTGCTTGTGATGCCCCTTGGAGTGGAGCTGATAACAACACAGCATTATCAGACCCACTTAATTCAAATCAGAGTCAGGAACACCAGGCACAAGTCAGGAAACAACCCAGAATGGAGTGTCATTCCGTTGCCAGGCTCATTCAAACACATGGAGCCAGTTTAGCAATTGACAGTCACCATAAACTGCAGATCTTTGTGTTTTGGGAGAAAATAAAAACTTACATGAATACGGGGAGGTTATGCAAATTACACTGTATGTAGACAGCAACATGGCAATCAGAATGTGCGAGGAAGCACATGAACCACAATTCATCGTAATGTCACTTCCTGAGAGGCTGCTGATACAGTCACCCCCCGGCGGACGAGTGTAGTAGTGTGGTGGATTGGCACTTCTGCTAATCATGGCAAAAGAGTGTACTTACAGACTGCAGTACCTAAGAGGTCAGTCATGTAATGCCCCAATATCACGAAACACCCTCAACGTCAGTCACGTAACACCCATCACATTAGACTATGATTAATATTAGGGCCCCATTAGTCTATGGTTAAGATTAGGGTTGAAGGAGGGCTATCTGAGTCAAAGGCCGTTTTGTGACTGACGTTGTGGGCATTACCTGATGTATGTCACAGGTATTGCAAGCTGAAGCTAGACCCTTCTCGATCATGGTGGTACATCTCGGGACGGCAAGGGTGATGATTTATCTGACATACTGATTACTTCATGTATTTATTTTTTAGTAAACCATAAAAAAATAGCATTACTTCCTCACGTGTATCCAATTCAGGATTATAGAGGATCAACACCCATCCCAAAGCACTGGGCGCAGGGCAGGAGCTAAATCTGGACAACACACCAGCCTGTCACAGGGCTCATTCACACCCATGGTGTCTATAAAGAGTAATCACCCCCTTGGCCGCTTTCACATTTTAATCACGGAATTATACAACACTGAATCACAATGAATATAATTTGACTTTCTTGTGACTTATCAACAAACAAAGCAAAAACAGATCTCAGAGAAGTGACCTACATTAATTATAAATACAAAAGTAGAAGATAACTAATCACATGATCATTCACCCCCTTCAAGTCAGCTATGACAGCCTTGAGCGGCTGTGTGTTTAGCACAGCATAGCAGATTTGTCATTTTACTCTCCCAATCTCCTTTGAAAACTGCTTGAGCTCTGTCAGGCTGCATGTTGATCGTGAGTAAACGGCCTTTGTCAGGTCCTGCCGTAAAGTCTCAGTTGGACTCGACCACTCCGGGACATTCACATTCAGTGTGTTTACATGCGCCATAAAAACTCGGTTATTCACAGAAATTCAGTTTCTAAAATGTCACGTAAGCCCAGGGTTATTGGTCTCTGAGAAACTGGGTTAACACACTTAGAGCTCTGTGTGAATAAGCCAGCTATTTGGCCGTGTAAACCCTTAACCGAGATACTATTAAGGATTTCATAGTCTGCGAATGTCTGCTGCACTCTGTACGGCTTCTTAGTTTGTCACACGCTTTCAGTAGGCACGCGTCTTGGGAGGTCACATTATTCCTTCTCGTGACTGAAAATATTTCAGAAATCATGAAGTTAATGCTGATGAGCTCAATGTACAGAAGCATTGTTGGGATAACACGTTAATAGTTATGCGCATTGTGTAGTCAGATTACTTTTTAAAGTAACAAGTAACCTAACACAATGCTTATCTTATTGAAGTAAAAAATACCTGCATTATTATTATCATCCCGCAGGAAGCGCACAAATTGGTGCTCCACTCCTTTGCAGGGCTCAATCGCATAGTCGAGCAGAAAAGTAAATGCTGCATGCAATCCGGTAATGGAAACCAAGATCTAAAGCGTCATTTTGACGTGTAATCCAGTAACAGAAAAACATTAATAAAGTGTCAGTTTAGGTTTCTTCCAGCTATTTGTTAGCTGGTCAGTGTTCATATCGCAAAGGGGCTCAGGTCGGAGATGTAACAGGAGGATGGAAGTTATTTCACAGCACACAGAGGACTAAATGTACTTCGATCAGGTTTGGTTGTGTTTCTGCTCAGTTTCATGGAGGCTCATTTATGGGCTTAGTATTTTATAAAAGACTAGCCGAAGCCCGCCGTAGCATACGGCGGTGTAAGAATAGGAATGGAAAACGATGAGAAAGGAATTCAGTATAACAAAGACTTAGGAAACCACCGTCGCAGTATAATTGAAAATAGCAAGGAGCGAAACCAATGCCAATGGTCGAGAGAGTACCTTCCTGTAACAGGCTGTGTTGCCCAGTCGACACGATAAGTCAGCGCGTCCGCCCTATTGCGAGTGGTAAAAGTGCCATTTAAACTAATACAGGTAGATGTGGAAACCAGGTTTTCTGATGAAAAAACAATAACGTTTTAAACAGTATCGTTTACATACAACAGATTTTGGCGAATCATTTACATGCAATTATTTATATCCATTTATACACTAATAATGGCAATTTATTATTATTATTATTATTAATATTATTATTAAATAATTCCTCCCATATAAGTAACATTTCTCGGACTGCTTTCTTCCATCTCCGAAACATTTCTAGACTGTTCTTACGTAACACAGTACTAAAGTATTGGTTAATGCCCGAGTCACCTCATGCATAGATTACTATAATGGTATTCTATCTGTCATCCCACAAAAATGTATCCATCGCTTACAATTTATTCAAAATTCTGCTGCCAGGATAATAACCTGCTGTTTTAAATCCACTGAACATACTACACCTATTCTCTTTCAACTTCACTGGCTCCCTGTTAACTACAGAATACAATACTAAATACCACTCTTAACATTTAAAGCTGTCCACAACCTCACTGATCTCCTACAGACTGACACTCGTCTCGCTCACTCTGACTCTCATCTGCAGCTGTACTTTCTGTGCCACACATCAAACTCTGTGCTGTGGGAGCTCGAGCGTCTCTCATAGTGCTCCTCAACTTGGGAATTCTCTTCTCTCTCATATACATCAGCTCGATTCAATAACACATTTTAAAACTACCCTCAAAACTTATCTTTTCAAACAGGCATAGCAATTGTGAATTTTGCACTGTTACTGCCAGTTATCTTTGTTTGTTTGCTAATTATTGCTGTTTGATCGAGAGTGACGGTGGACACAGAAGTAGGATTAGAAATGGCGAGCGGGGCTCTGTCGTGCATATCCCATGGTCTTAGAGTTGGTGGGCAGGGCTCTGTGAGTTGGTGGGTGTGGCTCTCTGTCTTGCGTGCGCTCTCTGTCTTGCTTGCCCTTAGTTACAGTTGGCAGGCGGGGCTCTGTGAGTTGGCGATCGTGGCTCTCTGTCTTGCATGCTGTGTAAAGTCAACGTGGCTCAGAGGTGCATGTGGACTTTTGCACAGATGAAAGTGACCGAGGCTGTGTTTGGTGAGTTGTTGCGTGCCTCGAGAGCGACGCTGGACTCGGGAGGATGGTTACAGTTGGTGTGCATGGCTCTGTCGTGGGTATCCCATGATGCGGTAGGAGTGTTAGAGTTGGCGGGCAGGGCTCTGTCTTGCTTGCGTTCACTGTCCTGCATGCCCTCAGTGTCTTGCATGCCCTTAGTGAATTATATATATAGACGCTGTCCAGCCAATTGTGCAGTTTTTCCTACTAAAGTAACGTAAAAGTAAGATACTGTTTATGCACTACATTTCATATCAAGTATCCATATAACATATTTAGTAACATTACCCATAAGTAGTAAGTAATGTTACTCTCTTAAAAGTAACATTCCTCGCACTGTGCACTAGAGACAGAATCACAGTGACAGATAACTTTTTTTTTGTGCCGTTTATTGTCATCGAAGTGTTTTCTCCATAGGTGGACTCTTGCATGTTTTTAAGAAACCAGCTCTCTGCCCTAACCGGTTGCACACCTTTTCGTAAACGCTCTCACTGTTATTTTCAAGCCATTCCTTTGGCTTTCTCCTTTGAGGTTGTTGTCTTGATGGGAAACAAATCTTCTCCCATGATGCAGGTTTCTTGCAGACTCCATCAGGTTCTTCTTCAGGATTTCCCTGTACTGCTCTGCCTTCATTTTACGCTCTACTTTTACAAGTCTGCCAGGGCCAGCTGCAGAGAAGCATCTCCAAAGCCTGAAGCTGCCACCACCATGGCACAATTTTGTTAATGTGCAGAGCCAGCGTTTGGATTGGCGTTTAGTCTGATGGCCAAGAAGCTCAATTTTAGTTTAATCAGATCATAAAACCTTCTTCCAGCTGGCTTCACAGTATCCCATGTGCTTCCTGACAAGTTCTAGCCGAGATGTTTTGTGTTGCCGTTTTTTCTCTTTGCTGCTCTCCGTGAAGACCCAGGCATCACTTGTTGTCTGCACAGCCTCTGCTGTCTTATCAACTGTAGCTTGTCAATCCCTTAGAGGTCTCATAAGTCTCTTGGTGGCCCTCTCACTCCTCTTCTTCTTGCCTGATCACTCATTTTTTGTGAATGACCTTCTGTAGGCAGACTTACAGCTGTCCCGGACCCTTTTCATTTCTTAATGATTGCTTTAACTGGATTCTGAGGGATATTATTGAATATTTGCATGTCTCCATTCCTTGACTTGTGCGTTCCAGTCACCGTTTCACAGAGTTGCTTGTTACTTGGTCTTCATTGTGTAGGTTAGGCCGCCATACTGACTAACCACAATTCAGAGCTTTCTTTATACATTTATACAACAGTCAACTGAAACCCCGAACAGGTGACCTCCATTGAACTAAAACCAGTTGGCTGCACCAGTGACTACTCAGGCATGGCATATTAAGGGGGTGAAGACTTATAAAATCAGTTATTCTCTTGTTTAAATATTTGTGATTCATTGCCATCACCATGCAGAGATTTTTTTTCACTTTGACATTAAAGGGTCATTTTCTATTGATCAAAAAAGCCAAATTAAATCCACTGGATTGAATGTTGCATAACAATAAAACCTGAAAGCTTTCAAGGAGGTGACCACCTTTGATTAGAACTGGACACCTAAGCTGAGATAGCACCAGATGGGAGAGACCATTAAGCATTCAGGTCTTTAAAGATACGGGAGAAAAAACAAATGGGAAATGCCACATAGGCAAAGAGTGGAATGCTGGATGTAAACCCAGAACAGTGGAGTGGTGAAGCAGCAGCAGTGACCACACAAACGCCATCATACTCCAGTCCCCTCCAAAGCACTTGCACAGACAAGCTCTGCCCCCCACCCTCAGGTGCCCTGCTGCCACCTCATCCAGTTTGAAAGTCTTAGGCTTACCGTGGCCTATTCCATACACACACACAGAGTGGCAAGACCAAAGATGACATTTTTTTAAATATTATTCCTTAAAATGATCCACTTAAGTATCATTTGTTCCAAGATTTCATTAAAAATTAGCCTGACATGATTAGTCCTGATTTCAGTTTACATGAAGAAAAGCTGAAATATCAACGAGAAGATAAAGACTTTTGAGATCCCCTGACAATTTATTTTACAGTTTTTAAATACTTAAAAGCTTTTATGGCATCCAAACGACAACAGAAAACAATAAAAAAAATTATTCTAATGCCAGATTCCATTAGTTTTCGGCCAGCCGAAAGGAGCTATATAAAATAGCGTGGGGCTGTTTGTGAGTGGTGTTCCTTTTCTCCTAATCTAGATGGCTACATTTCAGTTAATAAAGTAAATAAGAACGGCTGTATCCTCAGCGGGCATTGTTGCCACTGCCAGTTTTATACAATAGAGGCTTTTTAAATGCCTCTACCTGCTTTGGCTTCTCAGGTTATCCGAGTCTCACTGCCTTCCTGAGGATCAAGATGTCGTCTCCCAGATCCTGGAGAAGGGCACAATGAAGCCACACATAAACGATAACACTCCAGTTACTGGATGGGAAGGAGCCAGCAGAGAGCCTAAATGACTCGGCAGCTGCCTCGGGCTGCTGTCCTGAATTCACCAGAACAAGTCCAGGCCTTGTGTCCATGATGGTCACATTAGGGGCTTGATGTTTGTCATGGTGAGTGGGGTGGCCTTGTGGGTCTATCAGGTTGTTTTCTTTGGGGTCTTTGCTCAGTATCCCTGTGATTTTTTGTGCTTTTAGTTTCATGTTCTCCAGTTTTCATCCCACACCCCAATGACATGCTGGTTAGGCTAATTTCCGATCCTAAAGTGGCCTTGTGAGGGTCTGCCAGCGGCCCATCTAAGGCTTGTTCTAACCGTTGAGCCCTGCACTACCCAGATAACCACCAGCCTCCCACACCAGAACGGGATTAACATGAAGCAGAACTGAGACTGCAGGCGTCGTGGCCATTGAGGACTTTCCTATAAAGTCTTCACAGACTGCTGTTTAGGAGAGTGGCGCTGACCTTGTTTTTAGTCTATTTTAAGAATACAGAGCGATCATTAGATGTAGCAGAGGTTGGGATGCTAGAAACTGAAAAGCGGCACCCAAGACGTACACAAAAACAGTAAACTAGAATTCATTTATAAAATCGAAGTCATTAACTTTTGTGACTGACACTTGTTTGAGCATGTTTTTCCTCTCCTATACCCGTTTTCAAGATTAAAATATCCACTTTCCCACTGTTTTTTGTGAATTAAGCCTTAATAATGATGGCGCAATTTTTTCAGCATTTTTTAAATGGCTTGGGCACTGCCATTTTCTACAGGTTTGTGTACTGCTTACTATGCAGTTGCATTGAAGTGACATTCATGTTACTTATAAAAGATGGCAACCTTATTCTTCAAATCATCCGAGTTTGCGGATCAACTTTAAAAAGCTTTTCACTCACGATTTAAATCTTGTGCTTTTTTTTTTTTTTTTTTGGTTATGACCATGCTCTGTTTTTAAAATGGTTCTGCTTTGGGTTTAACGAAAGAATAGTGTACTCCAATGTAATAACCTTAGGCTACATCTGCTCTCGTTTTTCTCTTAATTTTGTTGTGGAGTTACTTTTCTTTTATTTCACAACATTTGACACAAAACTGCAGGGTGAGTCAAAATTATGTTAACACTAATGGTACTGCTATGTATATACTTATATACAATTATTGTGGGCAATTTATGTGCCACATACGGTACATGTGTTGACCATGATGAATCAATTGTTTCTGCCATTCAAATGTTAACATCATTTTGACTCACTGTAATAATACAAAATTACAAAAAACTTTACAAAAAGACATAAGGGATTGATGCCACAAGTAGACAAGTGTAATGTTTAACACCTTTTACGTTATGGTTTTGTGTGCTGGAAAAATCATTGAAGGCTTGTTTCAGCTGTGTTTAATTCTGTATATGAAGTGGAAATCCAACATTTACTGGGATTGTTAAAAAAACATTGTTATACATCTTGCAGCAATTCCAATTTAGTTACCGTACCATCAAAATACTCCCCTTTGGATGCAATGCATTTGTCCCAGAGTGCATTGCATTGTCTTCCATTCCTGGGAACATTTCTTGTACTCTTCTGTTGTTACCGTGTCTACAGCCTCTGTTCGCCATCATGTTCAATCATATGTGGCACATAAATTGTCCACAAAAATTGTATATAAGTGTATACATAGCAGTGCCATTAGTGTTGACATAATTTTGACACACCCTGTATATTTCTTGTTATTACTTATTTTTAATGTTGTGGATATTGACCTCATCATGGAGCCATTTTGAATGAACAAATTCCTCCCTGTGATTGCCACCATTTTGTGATATTTTTCAACGGCTGCCAGTCACATCTTTCACAAGTTACTTTCCCCGTTGCCAGTCACATGATATGAATGCCATGTGTTGTGTTAGGTCCTCACTTTGAGATGTACAGCCATCAGTAAGCTCATGCTGGATTAGTTTTTGCAAAATCTGCCTCCATGTTCCTGGTAGTTTTAGTTAAGGGAAACAAACTCAAGTTAGGGTTAGAATTTGTGGCTTACAGTATGATCGCCTTCATTTTGACTAAATTCTTGCCTAATGATTCATTCTTTTTTGGTCTTTTGGATTTTTTCTTTGAACTTTCTGGTAATCAAGCTAAAGTCTGTCCCATGGTTACACTCATGCTCTTTCCTTTTTGGTTCAGTTCAGCCTCTGGTTATTTCCTAAACCAAAGTGGTCATTCCCTTTAAATGTTTATTCCCACCAGTCCATACTACTTTCCAGTTGTGCTGTAGGAGCTCAGAAATGCTGATTTTATAGAAGACTGTTCATTGACCTCCAGATGTCATCATTGTTTGGTCTTTACAAGGTTCACTAATGTCACAGACTCACTTATATAAGGGGATTAAATCAAGTAGAAGACGACACAGTCCTGTTTGATGGCATGAGGCTTCGGTCAAAGTGCAAAACAAAAATGGCACGATTATTATTTAAGAAATAGACCAGAAGGTGAGTAATTTAAGGGAACGCCACGGAGACAAAGTCTAGAGACAAGCAAGTGACCACAATACGAGGAAAGGACTAAAGGACTGACATCCAAAGTCAAAAAACAAAGAAAACAAGTCAAAGCTGTCCAGTGTCAGTTTGGCATGAACTTTCAGGTGGGACCAGACAGACACGGGACAGAGACACTGTCAGAGGGGACAAAGCCATCCTCTGTGAGTGAGACAGACTGAAAGAGGATCAGGTTCTTCAACAGCAGAACTTACAAAACCTGCTCCTCTGCTTACATCCATTGGCCTTGTTATGTGGCCATCAGTGAGACCTCAGAAGGACCTGCTTTGGACTGACTCATGGAGTTGGTGAATGCCAGTGCAGATGCTGTTGTTTCGGAGACCCCAAGTAGGTGGTGTGAATGCGCAAGAAGGGGAGGCAGCACAAAAAGAGCAGTGGAGCCGCCTGGAGGGGGCCATGTCAATGCCAAAGAAGGAGACGTGCAGAAGTGAGGGGCAGACAATGCAGTTCAATCTGTGCATTAGGCTATCAGCACCAGTGATGATAAAATGGCAGCTGGATGTTGGCTTCCGAAATCACACTAAATGAAAATCTATCAACACATTGTCATGCATGACAACCACCAAAGGACAGCATGAAAGGCTATCTCGACATCAACATCAAATACTCAACAGTGACGGCAGAATTGCAAATGAATATTGATCAGTTTCCAGTGTTTTGTTCAATGGACAGAATGCTAAATTGTAATGATAATGACTGCTCTGAAATATTAAGATATTAAAGGCTCAATTTAAAATGCATCACAAAAAATCAACCAATGGATCACTTTGGGTCACATTCTGTTCTGAGTCTTACACTTTCAAAATTATTATTGGTGTAATCATCATCTCCTGCATTCCCAGGTTGTTGGTATCAAAGAACATTTATGCCTGTTGTGTTCATAAGAATTACGTACTTAAGAATGCTGTGATATCGCTTCAGTTTTGTTTTTGTGTCCTGTGGCCCCCTGACTTACCCATACGATCAAATCGCCACTTATGTTATACCTCATCCTGATGTCTCCTTTTACAAGACGTCGAGCTTTTGGTAGCTTTCCTCTCTTTTTGGCCCTCTAGGCCCAAAAAGCCCTCACATATTGGCCACTTTTTGGACCATACTTCAAGCAGGAAATGACACCCTTACAATAAAAGAGTAAACCAATAGGCGTCATCAGACAAAATAACCAGAAGGACTTGAAGTTGCGCATCACACATCAACTGACCACACTGATAGGACATGAGGAGTCAAAGCTCCTGTTTTTCACAAAACTTTGAAAATACTGTATGGGGATCAGTAACATGGGCCTGTGGAGTGTCGTTTTATGCTCTTTCGAAGTTGCTGATCACAAATATGATAATATTACTGATATGTGATTCTTTACCAGTGGTCCCAGCCCTCTAAGAGCCACTCTAATAAGATTAAAAATTGATGAATTTCAAGCATGTGGGTCTCATTTTAGACCGTTTTCAAGGTTAGTGATTATAAATGTGATGTGATTTTGAATCCTTTATTAGTTATTTGCCCCTCTCGGGATCTCTATCAGAAGGTAAAAAATGATAAATTTCTATTAAAAATATTTAGACATATAAGCACACATTTTAATATTTCAGATATCTGACACAAATAATCTTCTTTATTGTGTACTTCTACCTCATGACATACATTGTTACATTTCTTATCAACGCCCAGATATAGGGAAACTTATCTCAATTCAGACTTAGTCTTCACGTCTTCAAATAAATTATATTTTATTATTGGTATTATTTTACAGCATTTCATTTTGTTGCTGGGCAACGGCTTTCTTGGGGGTCTCATCATCTGGATGCTACTCCCAGATGGCCTTTTTGTGTCGTTCCCAATATTATGACATCCGACATCAGGATGCGCTCAGACCCAGGTCTTTGAACCTGTGAGTCCGGATTTATTTTTACTCTTTAAACCAAATTTCATATTTCTGCATTTAGTTTAGTTTATCACATCAAATGTGTCACTTCTGCTAATAATGGCTGTCTACACTACTGAAGAGAAACTAACAAATAAAAGAAAGACTGAACAACGTAACCCCGGACTTCTTTTAAAGCATGATGAACTGCCACTTTACAGTTATTTATCTATAAATATAAAGATCTATAAAACAGAAGCAGGCCTGTAGACATTCTGGTTCAGCCTGGCAAAAAGACAACTAAGAGAACCATACAGTGCCTAGAAAAAGTGTTCACCCCCTTAGAAGCATTGACATTTTATTGTTACCCAACAGTGAATCACAGAGGATTTGACACTGATCAACAGAAAAAGACTCTTTAATGTCAAATTGAAAACAGATCTCTGCCAAGTGATCTAAATGAATTATAAATATAAAATGCACATAAGTCTTCACCCCCTTTAATAAGAGCCCCCTAAATGATCGCTGGAGTGGCCAGTCGTGTCTAGAAGTCAAATCATTAGTTCAATGGAGGTCACCCCTCTGGAGCTTCAGTTGACTGGAGAGTAAATGCCATTGAATCTGGAAGGTCCAACTTGTGGCGAGTCAGTATGTTGGTCTAACCCAGGGGTCCCCAACTCCAGTCCTGGAGGACCACCGTGGCTGCAGGTTTTCATTCTAACCTTTTTCTTAACGAGTGTCCTGTTTTTGCTGCTAAATAACTTCTTTTGAACTAACTTGAATTGATTTGCTCTTGAAGACTCAGACCCCTTAATTGTTTCTTTTTCCTTAATTAGCAGACAAGCAATAATGAGATACAAAATGAGCCAAAACAACTGGTGTCCATCATACAATATCTGAAAATAAAGAAAGATGAAGGATTCAGGAATGCTGATCTGGTCAGTTCCATAAAACATTTGACCAGTGCTTTTATAAAAGACAAAAGCATCCATTTCAGAAATGTCTGCTAAAGCACAATGAGAGCAGCAATACAGCACAGAATTAAAGAACGGGTTTAATTAACAACAATCGGCATCGGCAATTAAGCAGCAGGTTGGAGTGAAATTGGTTTGGAGTTTGAGGCCCTGATTTAGTTGGTCTTCTGTTGGCTCCCTCACTTCACATTTCATTTCTGTTTGGGTGCCATTTAAGGAAAGAAATGAAGCAATAAAGAGGAACGATGAAGAAATTCAGGGGAACAAATCTTAAAAAAGCAATTCAATTAAAATGAATTCACAAGAAGTTAATTAGCAGCACAAACAGGGCACTCATTAAAAAAAAGGGTTAGAATGAAAACCTGCAATCATGGTGGTCCTCCGGGATCGGAGTTGGAGACCCCTGGTCTAACCTACACAATGAAGACAACAAGAACACTCCAAGCAACTCCATAAAAATGGAATTAAAAAACACAAGTCAGTTAAAGGAGACAACAAAATGTCCAAGTCACTGAATGTACAAACAATGTAAAAGTGACCAAGACCAAGGCAGAATCCGTCACCCCTTTATAATATCCCGAGACAGGGATGAAGAATCCAACAGTTAACCACAGCTCCACTGTTCTCCCCAATAAGAGATCCATCGCCAGCTGAGCAATACAACCCCCAAATGGCGAGGGGTGTTTGAAGATGTATTTATCTGCCTATATCACCCATACTGCAGTTAGTTGTTTCAGCACAGCGTGCTAATATGGAGCAATTGTTCAGACATCTCCAAAGCAAATCGGATACAGAGAAGTAGAAAACGAGTAGCATCCAGGAGTCAACCTGCAAATATGGTAATTCTCTGTGAAATTAATATCATGTTGAAGTAAAAAGAAGCAAAAACTTTGAATCAGAAACGCACCTTACAGAAGGTTTAGAAATGATTTCCCCTCCATCAGCTATATGATATGTAAAATGCATTTTTTTCTAGACATAAAATCACTGTTACAAAGGGGCAACACGAACAACACGTGGGAAAAGAAGAATAAAAGAATGACTAAGCTGACCTGTATCGATATATTACAGTATTTAAAATGTGCACCTCCTTGTTAGATGCGGCTGATATGACTTAAGCATTCCGATCTTTACAGATCGTAAAGATAACGTAGTATGGCGTATCCAAAATTATATTCTTAATAATCCATGAGCAGGATTTTAGTTCATTTGATTTTCTGTTCTGATATAAACCAAATGGATCATTCCGAAGTCATTCATTGAAATGATGAGCTAAAAGCAGCACAAGCAACAAGCGCCACGCGAGACGTGCGCCTAAAGTACCCCGAAAACGCATGCGCGGTGCCGAGAGGCGACTTGGTAACCCCATCGGGCGCAAGTTCTGACCTCTCGTCGACTAATTGTTTCACTGTTGCAAACTGTTCCCTTACTAGCAGTTTCCTCGTTACACCTCACACTAATGGTCAATACTGTTAATTTTCAGAAAAACAGTTTATCGGGCGGTCTAATTATTAGGATTCCATATTTGATACTGTAGCGTATCACTCGTGAAGTCTCGGAGCCACAGTCGTCTAACGGGTAGTGGTTACCTGCTAAATGTGATAAAGGAAAATATTACTTTTCGATTACCTTACAATATTCTTATAAATATTGTATAGCTTTTCGGGGTTAAACTATTGATTTCCTCTCAGCATTCCATTTTATTTAATCCTGGGTTTTCTTCTGGCGATCGATGCCAAGTAACTGATCTATCCTTTGTGGCGTCTATCCTCGCATTAAAAGTTTTTTTTTTCTTTTTTCCCCCTATTCCTTTAACCGGTTCTTTAGTTTTAAGCCTTTGTGAACACAATCTGTGAAGTGACATTCAGGATATCGATAGCGACCCTTACGAGCTAATTGTTTGACAGCGCGAAAGGTTTGCTTAATAGACCCGTAGTGACACTCAACACCGCGACAAGGAGGCAAGCAACTGGAGAAGGCCGGCCGCCCCCTCTTCACGCTCTAGCCCCCTCCATCAGTAAACTCAAGGTCAGATTTGAAAAAAAAAAAAACATCTGACAAAAAATAAACACTTCAACGTCTTTTTAATTCAATACAGCGTCGTGCGAAGTAGGAGCCAATTTTAAAAACACAAGGGGGTAAAGCAGGCACTTAATCTGAACTAACCTGTCGCTTGGGAGCCTCAAATACAAAGTGAAGCGGGAGTAGCGTGAATGTAAATGACGCTGTACGGTGACATCCTGCACTGACATGGGACAGCGCTTCAACCGGCCATGAAGCGCTAGATAGATAGATAGATAGATAGATAGATAGATAGATAGATAGATAGATAGATA
>JANRMT010062850.1:2205428-2217205 GCA_026402145.1 Polypterus bichir lapradei
ACAAGAAATAAACAGTATAGATCCACTAGGTACAGATGTTTTATCATATTACACAAGTAGTATAACATATATAACAACAAAAGACATACAGTATACCACCCAATATGGAACAATCATACAGTATAGTGTTTACATAAACCAGGGGACAAGATACAACTTACAAAGCAGTAAACCAAACCAGGTACAGAATCAAGAACGTATTAACCAAAATAAATGTGACCAACAAGATCACTAAGCAGCTGATAAGGGTCAACAACAGTTAAATAAACATTGTGAGCCACACATAAGATCTAATGAATATATAATAATGAAGATATAATAATAAAGATATATAGATATGGCCGACACGTTTTGAGGAGTCCCTTCTTCATCAAGCTCAGTAACCAAGTAGGAAGAATAACAGGTGCTCACAGATGTAGGTCCACAGTAACTTCATTTCCCGGAGATGACAACTGTATAAAAATAAAATCAGAAAAAATAAAAATAGATTTAAGTATAGAAATCAAAGAATGAATCGAAAAATTAACACTTGAAAAAACAGCTAAATAGGAGGTACTTGTTACGTCATCCATAATCAAAATACGAGTTGAAACACTCTTGTCAAAAATCCTTATAAGCGGCTCAAATATAACTAAGGAAAGGGGTACAAACACTATCACATATAATAAACCATAGCAAATATAAATACTAAAAAACTAGACAAACAAGTTTATCTTAACCCTTCATGTAACTCAAGAAGCCCCGCAGCTATCTAAACAGGAGTGGTAACTGAAAGAAGGCGCAAGCATTGAGCCACTGTACATCCGGAATGTGACTTTCACAGAATACATTTTAACAAAGCTGAAATGCCAGTGAAAGATACCAGTTAAATCACCACCGCTGAGTCACCGTGTGGTCCAAGCAAGTAAATTAATCAGATAGTTCAAACATGGAAAAACTCATACCCTGCAGTTTTAGTAAGGGGTCTTGCTATAGTGTTCATAGTGTCGCAGGGCCAGTTTGTTATGTGTACAGACAAATAGCATAGCCAAGGTGGGAGTGGCCACTTGGAGCCCCACCCACCCATTCCATTTTCAAATTGAAATGCATATATCTCTCTATTATAATAAAAAAAATCCTTGGACGAGAGGAGACTTTTTAGCCTGAGATGAGACGCGACTTTTTCAGAAAGATACTTTCATTTCCCGCGAGACAAGACTTTGTGCTAAGAGATTTAACCACACCCAGGGCCGGAAATAAAAGACAAAGAGTAGATGACAAAGTAGAACGTCGTAAAGAATTCAAAAACTTTGGCGCGATACACATGCAGAGCCAGGTTAGAGATAATGAAAGTACGAAAATTCAAAAGTCTCAAAAAAATAATAGTAAAGATCATATTAGAGCAAACAAATGTAAATTATTACTCGGTGAAATAACGGAACAGCGAAAAGAGATCGAATATATTGTTCGGATGTAAACTTGAGTCGGACTCTTGTAGATCGTTCAGTTCGTGTTGCCATCAGGGAAAAGTAGTGTTTCTTCCCAATGAAGAGGCCTATCAATGAGAATTAAAAGATTTGTTGTTTGATGAAAGTGAAATCCACATACGCAAGTGGCAGAGTTGCAAAGTGGCTGGAACGTAGCACAGGCCGGTTGGCGAGCAAAGCGAGCAAGGGGCTAAGCCCGCTAGTAATATATATAGATATGTATTATGTAAAATAGGGTGGCACGGTGGCGCACTGGGTAGCGCTGCTGCCTCGCAGTTAGGAGACCCAGGTTTGCTTCCCTGGTACTCCCTGCGTGGAGTTTGCATGTTCTCTCCGTGTCTGCGTGGGTTTCCTCCCACAGTCCAAAGACATGAAGGTTAGGTGCATTGGCGATTCTAAATTGTCCCTGTGTGTGTGTGTGCGCCCTGCCCGGGGTTTGTGTCCTGCCTTGCGCCCTGTGTTGGCTGGGATTGGCTCCTGTGACCCTGTAGTTAGGATATAGTGGGTTGGATAATGGATGGATGGATTATGTAAAATAGATTTGATATTTATGTTAGTAGAAATGTTATTCACCCACCTAGTTTCACATATGCCCACCCACCAACAGAGAGCATAGTGAAATTCTTAGCTACATGTTCAATACATTGCCACTCTGCGGTTGCCATGACTAACAATTTGAAGTCCCTGAACTCAAAAGGTCTGCTGTCCTTACTTGAAAATCTTAACGCACATTTGTCATTAAATAAAAAGTTGGGACTGTAAAAAGGCACTATAAAAAGATAAGGCAATGCAATGCAATTACTGCAATACCAAAACAGTACAAATACAGAAACAGATGAATTAATTGTATTAAGTGACCGGGGATGATGATTAATACAAAAAACACTGTATAAAATCACAAGGCAGCAACTTCAGCATCACCACTCACCTGCCATGTGACATTTGATTAGCACTCACACTACAAAAATAAATTATTGTTTTGAATCTGTAAGGTGTTTTTGGGATATTATTGACATGATAAAGGTCCTATATACAATAAATTGAAAAGGCTCAGCTTTAATTCTTTCTGCTGACTTACTGTACAACTCTACGTGAGCCACCAAACCTGCTGGTGCTCAAACAGTATAGACACAAAGATAACCATATTGTGTGGGTAGAGTGTCTTCAGATGGTGTTTAGTATTCAAGGGCACTATATAAAATCACTACGCGGCAACCTCTATGCCACACTGACTCCTGTATGAGCAAGTCGCTCAGCCTAGTGGAGCTCACCATATTAAAACAAGGCGAATGGTGATTTCACTCTAGAAAGGCAGGCGCTACATTATTTAAAATTATATGTCAGTAACACGACTGATGCACTGTATGATCCAAGCAAGCCACTCACTTGATTAGTGATCAAACTGTTAAAATCAGGATGCACTTGCATTGTACGTGTAAAATGTCTTGGGACGGGGTTCATTATGGAAAGGCCAGTCAAAGCAGAAGGGCTATCATTGGATGCCAGTCCGTTGCAGGGAGCACTCATCGTACACCTACTGTATCGACTCATACTGAGGCCAATCAACCTCACTCGCAAGTCTTTGGGAGATGTGGGTGGGGAATCTGAAGGAAGGCCTACACAGAAACCGGGAGAATATGAAAACTCCATACAGACAACATCCAGGCAAAGGATTCCAACAAGATGCCCTATCTGTTCAGCAGCAACTCTAACTACTCTGCCACCCACCAAAGAAGAGTGTGACATTAAATCTTATACAGTGTCTATTAAGTATATTCACTCCTTGAGAGTCTTCACACTTTGTTCTTATACAACATTCAATCACAGTGGATTTCATTTGGCTTTTTTGACACTAATCCACAGAAAAAAGACTTTAATGTCAAAGCGAAAACAGATCTGGGTAAAGTGGTCTAAATTAATTAAATGACAAACGTAAAACACAAATCACATACTTAATCATCACCTTTAATAGGACGCCCCTAAATCATCACTGGTGTCACTAACTGGTTTTAAACGTCACAGAATCAACTCAATGGAGGTCACCTGTCTGGGGTTTTAATTGATTATTGTATAAGGCAGTGCTTAAGGCATTGGACTTCAGACCCTGAGGTTATGGGTTCAAATCCTGCTACTGACGTTGTGTGACCCTGAGCAAGTCACTTGAGCCACCTGTGCTCCGATTGGAAAACCAAAAAGAAATGGAACCAATTATATCATTAATGTAGTAAGTCACCATGGATAAAGATGTCAGCCAAATAAATAAATGTAAATGTAACGACCCACCCCACCGTATATGCACAGGTCCAACTTGTGGTGAGTCAGTACGTTGGCCTAACCTGCACAATGAAGACCAATGAATACTCCAAACAACTCCATGTAAAGGTGATTGAAAAGCAGGGGATGGAGATTAGAAAATATCCAAGTCACTGAATATCCATTGAAGTTCAGTTGCGTCAAGAGCAGGCTGTCCACCAAAACTGAGTGTCAAGCAAGAAGAAGATGAGTAAGTGGTTGGGGGGCACCAAGAGACCTTTGAGAACAGCGAAGGAGTTACAGGCTACAGTGGCTTAGATTGGACAGACTGTGCAGACAGGTGTTGCTGGTGCAGCTTCACCAATGGTAGCTTTATACAGGCATGTCAAATAGAAAAATCACACACATGACATCATGGCTGGTGTTTGGGAGAAGGCCCATGGGAGACTCTGAAGTCAGCTGGGTGAAAGGTCTATGGTTTGATGAGACCAAAATTGAACTTTTTGGCCATCAGACTAAACACCATGTTTGAAAACTGCATATTATCAGAAACACACACCATCATCACTGTAAAGCATGGCAGTGGCAACATCAGCTTGTGGCAATGCTTCTCCACAGCAGGCCTTGGAAGGCTTGAGAGGGTAAAAGGGAAAATGATTGCAGCAAAATAATCCTGGAGGAAAACCCGATGTGGTCTGCAGCAAACCTGCATCCTGGGAGAAGATTTGTATTTCAGCAATGACAATGAGCCCAAGCATAAAGACTTTGTTACACAGGAATGGCTTCAAATCAACAACAATAACGTTCTGCAGTGGCCAAGTCAGAGTCCTGATCTCAGTCCAATGCAGATTTGATAAAGGCTGTTAACTCAAGATCAACATGCAGCCTGACAGAGCTTGAGCAGCTTCACAAAGAAGAAAAGAGAAAATGGTAGAGTAAAGTGCAGATGTGTGACAGAGACAGAGACCTGAGCACACAGACCGAAGGCTGTCATGGCGGTCAAAGATGCATCTAATAAACAGAGACCTGAATGTGGTGCATACGTCAATGATCAATCATTTGGTGTTTTTGTATTTGTAATTAATCTAGACCACTTTGCAGAGATCGGTTGTCACCTTAATGTAAAGAATGTCTTTTCTGTTGATCAGTGTCAAAAAAGCTGATTTATTAAATCCACTGTGATTCAATGATGCATGGCAATGGAATGTGAAAACGTCCAAGGGGGTTAATACTTTCATAGGCACTGCGTAAGAGTCCTTTGTTAGTCAGGTTATGTTAAATTGATAGTTAAGTATCTTCTTAATTATCTTAAAATGTCTGCCTATATATTAATGCATAGTCAATGGGAGGTTCAATTATATCCCCCACAAGGTGAACTGAAATTGAATATTTGAATTATTTCTTGCCCCTCTGACTAGAAACTAGTTCAGTTTATGATCTGCTTGCAGTTGGTAAGGCATGGAGGGCACGCAGTTTTCAAACCGTATCCCGTACATGACCATATTGAATGTACAGTATCGTAAGTATAAAACGTACTGAATATAGTAAGTAAAGTATAGGTAAGCTTGCCATAAAGAAATAACTTTAAATATAGAAAATAACTGAAGTCCAATAAGAAAAAGCTAAGTTTGTAGAAGAAACATTTTCTCCTTTTTTGCCTTAATAATTTTTCTCTCTACTGGTTTGCTTTGAATTTTCACTAAACTTTATGGGACTGAGAAATTTCTTTTGTTCCCCGTGTGACTCATGCTGGATCCTACCCCACCAACTCAGTAGCAGCTCGATTTTGGGAAACTAGAAAAGACGCAGACTACACACTGCACTGCAGACCTCCACACTGACTCAGTGTGTGACCCTGAGCGATTCATTCAGTCCGCCACTGCTTAAATAGCATACTTATGGAAATAGCTGCACGACATCCATAAAGTGTCTTGGGATGGCTTCATTATGCTATATAAAATCACATCTGTGGCATCCTGGAAGGTGCTGTATTAAATTAAGTTGGTGAGCGCTTCAGAAAAGCTTTGCTCATTCATCATTATTGGTGTCAAATAGCTTGCTGGTAGAATTTAAATGTTATTTTTTTTAACGTTCTAAGCAAAAGCAGGAGTTACACGGTTAAAATGTTCCATTCAAAGTAGTAAATAAAACAGTTGAAATCCTGCTGCTTGTTAATATACTGTGCTCCTGTTCAACGCCAGGCTGTAAATATAGCTGTTCCCACTGAGAGGCTTAAGCCGTCCCCACCCCCTGCCTTGGCACAATTCATCTGGCTTAAAATACACCCTTTGCTCGGCTTTTTGCAATTTGCAAAAATATTACATTAAAATTTAAAGCCGCAGCACTGGTGCCCATAAAGCTTTTAGTTGGTAATCTGCATACTTCTCTGTCAGAGTTTTTCGGAAGAAAAGAGCCATTATTATTTTAGTGCTAGACCGTTAATAACGAGAAAATTAAAATGAGGCTCATCATTAATTACGGCTGTAAAGCGACCAGGGCTTGGTCCTAGCTGGGCTTTTTACGCTTTGATCTTGAATGTTATGCTTTGCGTCTGATTTCCACCTATAGGTAATTTAGTCTGAATACTAAAATTAGAAAGAGGGTGTCACGGTTCATGCAAATGTGGATGGCTGATTTCCACATAATGCAAATGATTTTTTTTTTGTTGTGTTATTTATATGACACTTTGGCTCAGAATTTAGGGAGGGGTAGTCGCGTTTAAGAACTATGCTGTTGTGTGCCCTTCTGCTTTATTTATCATGTTTGGCGGGGATGTGGACCTCCTAGAACTCAGTATGGTTTAAAGTTAGGACCGCATCTTCCTCACTTTTTTTGCACATTTTCCCAAGTTGATCAAAATGCATTTTAACTCTGAGGGCTGTATATTTTTTCCCAAAAAGTCAGTTTTCTGAAAAGCACACAAATCAAATGTGTGTTGCTGTGCGTTGTGGCTGCTGACAGTGCCTGTTTGCCATTTCTGGCTGTTTTCATGCCACATGCAGGCAGCGGTCACAGTGTGATGCAATCTAGTTTTACATCTTGTCATCGCAAGTTGCAGTCCTCCTGAACACTGCCATAGGTGCATCAGTTACATAAACATGTTCAACACCATGAACAGTTGATGCTGGCACCTCACATTTATTTTCAATCCCTATCTCCTGATCACCTGCATCAGAATCGGAGTCTGACAAGTCAGAGGTCAGATTCAATGATAATATGCAAAACATCGTCCATGGAGTAATTTGCTTTGCACATTCGCTTTGCTCTCTCGCCAGATACCGATGCCATTTTAGAGGTTGTTTGCTCTTCGCTACTGGTTCATGCACAGGAAATCGAGATCAAAGCAACAAAGCTAACACTTTCTAGTAAAGAGAGTCAAACTTACTGTATATTAACAGTAAATCTGGTCAATGTTTACAGGCAATTTTGTACTCTAACCCTCATTTTCGACAAAAGTCGACATCCGCCCTGAAAGAGTTAAAAAACTGTGTGGCCCAGTGGTTTGGGTGGCTTCCTGTCAGCTCTAGGGAGCTGGATTCAAATTTCAGTTGCCTGAAAACTTTCTTAAGTTCAATAATGAAAACAAACTGAGGTACTAGGTACTTTAAGGAATAAGGAATACTTTCATTACAAAGCCCCGGGTTTATTACAGTACATCTCTATATGCACAGGTTAAAAACATTGGAGTTATTGTACACCCCACACTCTCCTTTGTGCCACATATTGTGGCAGACGGCCGGCTGCTCAACCCGGCCGGGACTCCCAAAGAGAAGAAGGATGGGGGAAGGCAGCTACTGTGAGACTCTGTCTTCCCCAAGACACCAGATGGCGAGTTCCCTACAGCATAGCGGTGCCCCAGATTCCCGCAGGGCATTATGGAATTTGTAGTTCAGCATCACAGCCCTGCTGAGTACCGTGGGTGCCACCAAGAGATGCTGCAGGAAGATCGGGGGATTTGTATTTCCCATATAGCCCGGAAGAAAACTTCAAGTCCTCCATCTGACCCGGAAGTGCTGGCAAGTCACAGAGACAGAAGAATGGAAGCACTTCCGGGTCAAGGACTATATAAAGGACTACTGAAGATCCGGCAAGCGAGCTGGTGTTGGGAGATAGTAGGACAGAGCTTGCTGGGAGGAGTGAAGGAGAGATTTGTGTTAATTATTGTAATTACTGTTGTTTATTTACTTGTTTATGGTGGCAGTAGTGCTTGAAAGACACTTTGAAGAAGGAGAAATAATTAAAAGAGCTTCTTCGTGCTTTTATCCTGTGTCTGCGTATCTGCCTGTTGGGTTTAACGGGGAGATAGCGACCCCTGGTTTTCACAATATTTATAATCTTGCTAATTTGGATTTTAATTTCAAGTTTGCGGCCTTTTTCTTTCAGATACTGTAGCAGTGACCCTTTTCCACACTTTTGATACCTCGCAACTTGATTACTGCAGCATGGCGAGGTATTTGGTGTCCCTGCTCAGAGTCTAAACAGACTAGAGTACACCCAAAATTCAGAAGCAAGAGTTGCTACACATTTAAAATCCTGAGATCATACCACTCCTTCTTCTTCTTTCGGCTGCTCCCGTTAGGGGTTGCCACAGCGGATCATCTTCTTCCATATCTTTCTGTCCTCTGCATCTTGTTCTGTTACACCCATCACCTGCATGTCCTCTCTCACCACATCCATAAACCTTCTCTTAGGCCTTCCTCTTTTCCTCTTGCCTGGCAGCTCCATCCTTAGCATCCTTCTCCCCATAAACCCAGCATCTCTCCTCTGCAACCAATGCAATCTGACTTTGTGTCCTACACATCAAAAATTACATGGGCTACCTGTCCTCTTTTGCATTCCATATATAACTTCTCCTCTTAGTTTTTAAGGCCCTTCATAGTCTAGGCCCCCATATCTGTTTTCTTTATTGAACCCATATGGCCCAGCACAAACACTTTGCTCTTCCGAGTCTATGTGGCTAACTGTCCCACTGTGCAGACTGCGTACTATGAGTGGTATCGGTCCTCGGTCATGGAATGCCCTGCCTTTGGAGCTTCGAACTTGTAACTCACTTTCTGCTTTTAATTCTAAACTTAATCTTTTTAATACTGACTGTTGTTGATTTTGTTAACTATGTATATATATATATATATTATATATAATATATATATATATATAGTGTCGCGGATGCCAGGGGCGACGACCCGGCCGGGACGCCTTGGAGGACCGGAAGTGGGCTGTGTGCCCATCTGGGATCACGTGGGGGTCGCCTTCCTGGTTGCTCTGGGAGCCACGGATTGAGGGCATGGAAGCCCCACCCTGTAGGGGCCCGTGGTCACCGCCAGGAGGCGCCCCAATGCCTTGGGGACCTGTTACCTTAACACTTCCGCCACACCAGGAAGTGCTGGGGGGAAGAATAAGGAGGATACCCGGAGAGCTGCCGGGAGAACAGCCGGCACTTCCGCCACGCTGGGGCGTGGCCAACGAGGGAGTGTCGGAAGCACCTGGAGCTCATCCGGGTCATGTATAAAAGGGGCCGTCTCCCTTCATTCAGGGCTAGAGTCGGGTGGAAGAGGACGAGGCACGAGGAGAGTGTGGAGGCGGCCCGAAGAGCAGGCATTTGTGGCCAGGACTGAGTATTGGGGTTTTGTGCACTAGTAAATAGTTGTGTAATTAAACGTGTGGTGGTTGAAAAACAACATGTCCGCCTGTCTGTGTCCGGGCCGGGTTCACAATATATATATATCTATACTAATAAAAGGCAAAGCCCTCACTCACTCACTCACTCACTCACTCACTCACTCACTCACTCACTCACTGACTGTCTCATCACTAATTCTCCAACTTCCCGTGTAGATAGAAGGCTGAAATTTGGCAGGCTTATTCCTTACAGCTCACTTACAAAAGTTAAGCAGGTTTCATTTCGAAATTCTACACGTAACGGTCATAACGGTCGATAATGGTCAACAATGTCCGCCATGTTGAACTTTCTTATTTATGGCACCATCTTCACGAAATTTGGTAGGCGGCTTCCCTGCGCTAACCAAAACCAACGTATGTACTTATTTCGATGGTATGACGCCACTGTTGGCCGCCATATTGAACTTTCCAACGTCACTAATTTTCCAACTTCCCGTGTAGGTAGAAGGCTGACCCCATCTTCACGAAATTTGGTAGGTGGCTTCCCTGCGCTAACCAAAACCGATGTACGTACTTATTTCGGTGGTATGACGCCACTGTCGGCCGCCATATTGAATTTTCCAAACATCACTAATTCTCCAACTTCCCGTGTAGGTAGAAGGCTAAAATTTGGCAGGCTCATTCCTTACAGCTTACTTACAAAAGTTAAGCAGGTTTCATTTCGAAATTCTACACGTAACGGTCATAACGGTCGATAATGGTCGACAACGTCCGCCATGTTGAACTTTCTTATTTATGGCCCCATCTTCACGAAATTTGGTAGGCGGATTCCCTGCGCTAACCGAAACCAATGTACATACTTATTTCAGTGGTATGACGCCATTGTCAGCTGCCATATTGAACTTTCCAACGTCACTAATTCTCCAACTTCCCGTGTAGGTAGAAGGCTGAAATTTGGTACTTATTTCAGTGATATGATGCCACTGTCGGCCGTCATATTGAACTTTTCAACGGTCTTTGTTACTTATGGGCCCATCTTCAAGAAATTTGGTACACGGGTTCCCAACGCTAACTGAATCCTACTTACGTACATATATACGTCCATAGCCTGCAGCTCGGTCACCGTGTGAGGCGGCGTTGGGTCCCCCATCCCAACGCCTCCCACGTTGTTGGCTGCCTGCCTATATAAGGCCGTCTGTCGCTCCGGTCTCTACATTCCCTTCCTTGCTTCGCCACGGTATTCACGTCTCCCTGCTGATAACTGCAGCCTTTTTTATTTAATCCACGGCTTCTCCGCTGTTTTATTGTTCATTTATTACGATTATAGTTATTGTGTAGGTATTTTAGACTTACTTTACATTGTTCAGGTACCCATTTCCTTTATCATTCCAACCGTACCCCCATTAACATGTCTATCAAGGTGATCACCATTGATCAAAGAACTGTCACTTACAGAGTGGTTTCCATGCCCGGAGATGGCACCTGCCTTTTCCATTCTCTTTGTTACATATTGCACGGCCATATCAGGCTCACTCTTGATATCCGGAGGAACATTGTGTCTTATGTATTTGATGACTGGGAAAGGTTCAAGGTGTGGACTGATGACGGTACAGGAGATAATTATACCACACAGGAGCACTAGAAGAGTGAAATGCTTAAGTGTACCGAAATGGCCAAATATTTTACACCTTTGGACAACCGCCAATGCCTCTTAATCATCTTAGATTCACAGGTGAAGATTTCAGTAGTGGACACTTTGATGTTTAGAAATGTTTAAACTCTCAAAAGCTGGATGTGATCTTATCAATCAAACTGGTTGTATGCTTACAACGCTTGACAGATGCCGAATGTCTCTTCAACACAAGTCCTACAAATACTGTCGTAATTGAAACAAACCATGAAACTCAAACCGATTATGACAGCAGCAATCCAAGCTGTGAGATTTGAGACAAGATTACTGTTCACATGGCCAACTGTGCGTTGTATGCTCAAGAGTAAGCTCAGCGCACAGCTACAGCTTGGTCATATTACAACTGGAGGGCCGAACTGACAACGTGTCATACAAAGAGATCCTTAACAAATAATTATTGGTATATTTTCCCTCAGTTTTAAAAAGGTTTAATTGTCTTCTTAATAAAAATTTTAAGGCAGTACTTCGCCGCTGCGAAGCGCGGGTATTTTGCTAGTATATATATATATATATATGTGTCCTTCATAATGTTTGGGACAAAGGCGCATTTTTCCTTGATTTTCTGCTTTGCTCAAAAAGCTTTAAATTACAAAATCAAAACAATTCAGGCATGACTAAAGTGCAGAGTGCAGACTTTCATTTAAAAATGACACCACATTTTCTGCCTGGTCTCCCATTTCAGGGCACAATAATGTCGACCCTTTAAGATTTTTTCTTCAGTATACAGAAAGCCTGCTTAGTTGGATTTA
>JANRMT010062850.1:2217605-2232921 GCA_026402145.1 Polypterus bichir lapradei
TCTAGTGTCCTTCATAATGTTTGGGACAAAGGCGCTTTTTTCCTTGATTTTCCGCTTTGCTCAAAAAGCTTAAAATTACAAATCAAAACAATTCAGGTATGACTAAAGTGCAGAGTGCAGACTTTCATTTAAAAATGACACCACGTTTTCAGCCTGGTCTCCCATTTCAGGGCACAATAATGTCGACCCCTTAAGATTTTTTCTTCAGTATACAGAAAGCCTGCTTAGTTGGATTTAAATCAGGTGACGGGCTTGGCCATTCAAGAATTTTCCTTTTTTTAGCTTTGACAAACTCCTGTGCTGCCTTGGCAGTATGTTTGGATCATTATCTTGTTATAGGATGAAGCGGCGTCCAATGTGTTTGGAGGCACTTAGTGGAACTTGAGCACGTCAGATGTCTCTATACACCTCAGAATTCATTGTGCGACTGCCGTCAACAGTGAAAATCATCTAAGAAGAGAAGTGTGCCAGGACCTGTGGCAGCCATACAAGCCCAAGCCACCATGTTTGATAGATGAGGTGGTATGCTATGGACTTCGGGCAGTTCCTTTTCATTTCCACACTTTACTCCTGCCATCACTCTGATGGAGGTTCATCTTTCTCTCGTCTGTCCACAAGACCATTTTCCAGAATTCTGCAGGCTCTTTTAAGCACTTTTTTACAAACTATAATCTGGCCATCCAGATTTTGTGGCTAACTAGTGGTTTGCATCTTGCAGTGTGGCCTTGGCATTTCTGTTCATGAAGTCTTCTGTTGATAGTGGTCTCTGACACATCCACGTCTGCCTCCTGAAGACTGTTTCTGATCTGCCAGACAGCCTTTTGGGCATTTTTCTTTATTACAGTGAGTATTCTTCTGTCATCATCAGTGGAGGCCTTCCTTTACCTACCAGTCCTTTTGTGATTACTGAACTCACTAGTGCGTTCCTTCTTCTTAATGATATTCCATAAAGTTGATTTAGGTAATCCTAAGGTTTTACTAAAGTCTCTAATGGTCTTGAATTTTATCCTCAAATTGGCTTCTTTGACTTTCTTTGGCACAGCTCTCATCATGTAGGACAAGGACAACTACAGACTCCAAAGGGTAGAAGCAAGCAGAGGTATCTTAGGCCTGCACTGTTGAAGCAACGAAACACACCAAAGGAATCACAAACACAATTGTGCTAAACATAATGGTGTCCTTAAATGGGGTGGCAAAGTAGAAAAAGTGTTGTCATTTCTATTGCTGTGACTGAAATGTGTGCAAATCCCCTTAAATGAAAGTCTGCAATATGAACTTTATTTGAATTGTTTGATTTGTAATTATAAACTGTGGAGCAGATGGGTAAATCAAGGAGGAATGTGTCCTTGTCCCAGACATTATGGACGGCACTGTACATATTGAACTGTATGTTTTAATATTATGTATTACTGTGCAGTGTCCTTGGGTATCTTGAAAGGAGCTTTTAAATACAATTTATTATTATTAATTATTATTATTATTATTATTGCGGTGGGCTGGCGCCCTGCCCGGGGTTTGTTTCCTGCTTTGCGCCCTGTTTTGGCTGGGATTGGCTCCAGCAGACTCCTGTCACCCTGTAGTTGGGATATAGCAGGTTGGATAATGGATGGATGGATTATTATTATTAATACTTAATTAAAACTCTATCAATGTTAATGTGGAGCTGCCACATTCCTATAATAGCCAAACTGTTTCTTACCAAAGAGGACAAATCTAAATTGTCCCAGTGTAATAAGTGTACCCTGCATAAGGCTGACATCCAGTTAGCTCTTGTCTTGAACCCAATGATGCCAGGTAAACTGCAGCTTCCTGCAATGGCATATGTGGTTTAACGAATGGACTGAAACTAAGGAGCTTAGGTAACAAGTTCAAGTCCCCCCAAAATCCTCCTCTCCCGAATAAAGACTTGAATCTAAGGAAGTGACTTTAAAAGCCATGATATTTAAGGGTACGGTGTGACTTGGACTTGCTTTTTCATTGCTGTTTGCTTTGTAGCACAGCACCCTCTGCTGGGCACTTTAGCTTAGATGAAGATTACCCAACAGAGACAAAAAAAAGTAAAACAGATTATTAAAGAACTCATCAAGTGAAGGGATGATTCCAAGGAGGACTTAGAACAGGAGATGACACAAAACCTGTACCTCTGTAACTTGGGCTGAGTGTCCATGACTACCATATAGTGGGGCACGTCAGCTTTGTCACCACTAAACAATTTTATCATACAAGTGCAGTCTTTTTCTTTGTTAATATCCTACCCCCCAAACAAGTATTTACCCCAACTCATTTTTTTAACATTTTATTTAATTTATTAAAAGCAAGTAACATTCCATACAAACAAGTCAAACTTGACAAAACTAAGTTCAAATTAATCCTCACCCATAAGAAAGAGAGGAAGGCCAACAGCCAGAGTAAAACTTTAAGAGTAGAGAAAAAAAGGGGAGAAAATCCTTTTCCACAATTTAAATGCTTATTCTAAAATGTCATTGATTAGGTCCTGCCAGGTTTAAAAAAAAAATAAACTTTGCATAGATCCCCTAAGCGAAAATTTGATTTTTTCCAATTTCAAATAGTATATAACATCAGTTACCAGCTGACTTAACAGAGATGGGTTAGGATTCTTCCAGTTGAGCAAGTCTATGTGTCAACAGTGGAGTAAAGGCAATTATAGTTTGTTTGTCCTTCTCCATTTTAAGCCCATCTGGAAGTCCACCAAACACAGCTGTTAGTGGATTAGGAGGGATTGTGACAGCAAGGCTGTCGTCTGATAGGCATGTAAAGATTTTGGTCCAGAATGAAGTTAATTTGGTACACTCCAAAACATACAACCCAATGAGGAAGGAGCTTGATTGCAATGTTCGCAGGTTGGATCTTGCCCTGGAAACATTTTGGACAATTTTAATAAAAGATTTTAAATTGAATAATTGTATGCTTTGCACATATGGAGAATGAGTGAATTCTGTGCTTGGCTGCCTTCCACTTCTTTTCTGAAATGTTGAGTGAGAGATCCTTTTCCCAATGTACTCTGGGATCTTTGAAAGGGAGGGACTTTAAAATGGTTTTATATATTATAGAAATGCTGTCTGAGTCATAAAAAGTGATCGATACTTCTTCCAGAATAGAAGTAGGTGGTAGGTGAGGAAAACTGGGCAGATTTTGTTTGGCAAGGTTTCTAATTTGGAGGGAGTGAAAGAACTGTGTTGATGGAAAGTTAAATTTGGAGTGTAATTGTTCGTAGGATGCAAAGACGTTATTTATGTACAAATCTCTAAGTGATTTAATCCTGCATGTTTTCCAAATGTTAAAAACTGTGTATGTTTGAGAGAGTGGAAAAAGATGGTTACCGTGCAGAGGTGCCACAGATAAAAACTTCTCTATCTTAAACTACAGTACTTCCTACAGTGGTTCCATATTCTGAGTGAGTGAAGCACAGTTGCATTGTTAGTATATTTACGATAACTTATATTTACTGGGGTACAAAGCAAGGAATATAAAGAAGTACAGCTGTATTGTATTTCTGTTTCAGACCAAGCTTGTGTGTTCATCTATTTGTGTCAAAATCCAGGTTTTTATAACTTGTATATTTGCCGCCCAATAAACTTTCTACCTCTGAAAGTTAGGTAGAGCCATGCCATCTTCTGTTTTAAGTCGTTGCAGAGTTGCCCTTTGGATGTGTGGATGTTTTGAATTCCAAATAAATGAGGTTATGATTGAATCTAACTTCTTAAAAAATAATTTGTTAATGTATATGGGAATGCTTTGAAATAGAAAAAGAAACTTAGAAAGGATATTCATCACGCCCAGCTCATTTTTTAATGGGTAAAATTAACCTTTAAGCCCACTGAAATTCAGTTATGGACTTTAGAGTCACTTCTGTGGACTTAACAGAATTACTGTCTAGTTGGCAAAAAACCTACCAGTAAGACAGATCTTGACCAGAAAATGAGATGCGGTCCAAAGCAAAGCTAAATATCATATCTATTAAGTGCTGTGCTAAAAGAAACTACCATCAGAATTAGAACATTAAGCAAAAATCATTGTCAAAGTACAAAGCAAAAAGAATCAAAAACCAGGAAGATTTCAGAGAACAATTTGCAAACAACATATTTATGTCATCCCAACATCTCAAATGAAGAAACATTAATTTCCGACCTTTAAACATATCACTTTGCAGCATTAAAAGTCATGATCACTGAGGGCATGCAACTAGGAACCATGTCCTACTGATGAACTCCCAAAATGGCAGCAACCTTTAGCAAAACAAAATTTCATAACTGAAATCTTTGAACTTCAAAGACCCAAGGAAGCAAAAATTAAAGGAATACACCACCGATAAATTATATTATTTTAGGTTACTTAATCCATTTAGTCTGTAGTGATGGAAAAAATGTTATTCTCGTGTCTTTGTAGAGGACGGTGACCTCTGTTTTACTACTTCCTCCAGCGAGTCCAGCCTAACTTCCATGATTGAACCTGGCTTTTTAATCAGTTTGTTTCATCTGCTTACGTCACCTGCACTAATGCTACTTCCCCAGCACACCAACACATAGGAGATCACACTGGTCACTGCAAACTGGTAGAAAACATGGAAGAGTGGCCTACATACACCAGACGACCTCAACCTCCACAGCAAACTGAGAGGACTCTGTGTTGGTACCTCACTCAGTCCTGGTGTTCAGAGGCATCCTGAGATATTTGTATCTCCTCATCACCTCCACACCATATCCTCACCATCAATGAGTGGTGGCCCAGAGTGGGCTTGACCATCTTGAAGTCCTCAGTTATCTCCTTTGCTATACTGATGTTGAGTTTACATCATTCAACAAAGTCCTCCACTAGTGCCCTGTATTCATTCTTCTGCCCACTGCTGATACACCAAGCTATGGAAGTACCATCAGAAAATTTCTGAAGATGACATTATTCAGTACTACATCTAAAGTCTGAGGAGCACAGGGTAAACATGAAGGAGCCGAGACAATTCTCTGTGCTAGTCAAATAGCTATAATGATACACAGCTCTTAAGCTGCATAAACTGTGGTCTACCAGTTAAGTATTCCATTATCCAGGACACAATGGTAGCATTAATCCTCACTAAACCAGAACTTCTCCAACTGTATGGTTCTAAATGTATTAGTGAAGTCTAAAAACAATCCACCTTAATAAAAGGTGTCTGTGCGTCTGTTCGGTTGCTAAGATTCTGTCATTCCAACATATGGCGCATCCCAAATAATTTTAGTAATAGAATGCACTGCAATTGTCATTCTAACAGGTGGTGTGTCACAAACTTTAACACTCCTTTTACGAATCCCAAATCAAATGGCATATAACAGAGACATATGAATTGCATGGTGCACTGCAAACATTACTGTTGACGCCTACGTTGATTAGTTAGATTTTAATCCGACGGGTAGCACAGCTAATATTATATCAAAAGATATCATATCCTCACTCAACTACCGTTTCTCCAGATGGAAGTTACAGTGAGTAGTTAATGTATGCCATAGCAGTTATGGACCACCAGGGCACGTACAGCCACCCTAACCCCAACACAGACAGGCTGAGACAAATTCCTACACAGCCCACCTTTATTTACACATGGGGGCGCTTCTTTAGCTCCCAACAAGAGCACAAATGTCGAGGTCAAACAGTACAGTATAAATCAATAAAGCACAGTCCTTTTCGCCTTCACTCCTCTTAACAGGCTTTGTCCTTCTTCCTTCAGATTCTGGCCATTGAATAGTGGTGACTGGCCCCTTTATAAGGAAGAAGTGCTGCCAAATGGGGCCCTGTAAATGTCGAGGCGCCCCCTGGTGGTGGCCACGGGCCCCAGGAGGGTTGACCTTGCCAAGGGGGCTGCCCTCCGTCGGTCCAGGGAAGAAACTGTCCTAAAATACTCTCTCGCCTGGTCCTTCCATATTCAGATCGTCCAGACCCGGTAAGGGCCCCGGCCATCTCACACACAGTATAAAAATGCAAGCCATGCTCATGTGTGTCCAGGAGGGAGTGCTAGCTCCCTGGATGGACCAGGTTCAGTGTTGGTGTTGGGAAGCACGCTGTGAAAAGGTCACTCTGCTTAAAGTGCTACCTCAAAGCCACAATGGTGACAAAATAATCACAACACTAACACACATTAATCACAACGCAAATAAGAAGTTTGAACTTAACTTGTATTAAACAATCTTTCAGCACAGACATCCACAAGGAGGCTCTCTTGGGAGGTCCAACATAAAAGTCAACAGGGTTGAACACAGCAGTTAGGTGGTCTGGGTGCTCCAGCTGGTATCTTCTCCAGATGCTGTATGAGCGTGCAGAGGTTTAGAGTGAGGAAGGTTATAAAGAGCCACAATCCAAAAGTGCCGAGGTTAAGCAGATCAGTGGCTGCAATGCTCCAGCGTGTCCCAGCATGCAAGGGTGTGGTAACATATTTGTAGCTTTAGGATAAGATTGCTTTGGCACAATAAATAAATCAGTGTCTGTCAAGGAGATCTGACTTGAGTTTTTTTTAGAAGTCTTTGTAAAACAAGTAGCTTTCTGTGTTTCTCCTGGCAGAGCCCAAGAAATGCTTTGTCATGGAGAGCAAGAATGAAAACAAAGACAAACAAAACATAACAAAAGAGAAAAAGTAAGGATGGCAACATAGTGACAGTAATAAAAATCAGAAATACAACTATATACTGTACAAGCAAACTGTTTATATGAGAGCAAATCTTATTAAATACACAGAACGCAGTGACGCACTCAAAACCATTCATCTTCTCTGCTGCCCACACACCAGGCTTTCTAGTTTTTGTAGCTTCACTATATAGAAAGTTTTGATGTAAGCACACACCCCACGTGGTACACATGACACAAGGCTTTGTGATGGCTTTCTGGATCAGCCAGCTACCTTTTTCCCTTTAGAAGCAGGAACTTGTCACTCATGTTATCCATCCACTGATTATTTTGAACCTGCACACTCCAGTTCAGGATGGTAAGGTGTGCCAGTGTATCTCAGCAGCTTCAGGAGCAATACATCTCTGGAGGATGTACTGTAAAGACTTAAAACTAGAGGATATGGAGAAATCCCACACACACATACAACATGTAAATTCCACACAGAAACAAACCTGCATGCCCAAAGCTGTGATCCAGCAGTGCTAGCCTGTGTTCTGCTATGCCACCTGCCTCCAACTAATTATACCATTTTTCTTCCAGCTGTTCAGAAGGAAAATAACAAAAAACAAAAAAAATCAGTAACATAAAAAAGTCAAAGGCATGGCATAGTCTCAAGCTCCCTCTGCTGGGAGAAACATAATTTGCATTTCCTTTTTCATTTTTTATTCAGACACTTTGCTTTACATTACAAATATTTAGGTCACACTCAACACCAGAGGGCTGTAGCGAAGGAGGTTTCTTTCTGGCCAAACCAATGATCAGGGGCCTAAAGTATAGCTATAAGTTAACACCTTGTAGGTTTAGATGGATATTTGTTTTGCTCTTCTAACTGATATTCACACTTGTTACTGTGTTGCTGGTCATCTGCCATATTTTCTAACTTTTTTCCCTAAATTTCCACATTAAGCATTTAAGATTTCCAATGTTCTGACACTGACATGAATGTTATTGAAATTACAGGTCTTCTTCATTTGGGAATGTACCCATTATGGACAGTCCAGTCTTAATTCACTTACAGTGACATTTAGACAAATACAGTATTCCAGAAACATGATTGTGGCTTCTTTGTACCAACAGCAACAGGTCTGCATATTGCTCGGGCCTGGGGGAGCCAAGTCAGAAGATTTCTTTTTTAGTTTTCTTCTTTGATCAGACCAAAGCGTGATTGATATTTACATACATACATACATACATCTGCCTATTTATGGATTTACTTATTAAAATAGCTTCTGTAGAAAGCCAAATTCCCCCCAGGGTACAAATAAAGTTCTATCCAAGTATGCTTATGCTAATGACACACATAATTGTAAATTGTGTTTTTGTTTAACAAACCCATCAAACATTCACAGTATGCTGTGGGAAAAAAGCAAGTGAACCCCTAGCTTTAATAACTTTGCTAACTGGACGAACCTCCTTTGGCAGCAATAACCTCTAACAAGCTCTTCTAGTACTGCAAATCAGCCCTGCACAACGTTCAGGAAGAATTTTAACCTAACTGAGCACTCAATTCATTTCAGCTGGGTGCCTAGTTCTAGAGAGAGTAGCCACAGTACTAAATCATCTCCATTGATACAGCATTTGTCTAACTGTGAACTGATGACTATCTAAATTATTTGAAATGACTTTGCAACCCTTTTTAGCTTTGTGCAAATCAACAATCCTGGATCATAGATCTTCTGAGATCTCTTTTTTGTGAGTAATGTTTCTTGTGAATAGGAGACTCAAAATGTCTGAGCCTTCTTCATACATCATAGCATTTCCACGCCACACCCCCTGTCTCACATCATTGGTCAGACTCCAGGTTTGCTGACTCCAATTAACTTTTTTTGAAATCTTCAGCCTAGGGGTTCCAAACTACACTTTGAATGTTTGAATGACATTCAAATACATACAGGAATAATACTATAATTTGTACATTATTAGTTAAACAAGACCATGTTTGTTCATTACTGTAACTTCAATGAAGATCAGACCATATTTTATGACAAATTCATATATACTGTATATATGCAGCTATTTCTAAAGGGTTCAGATACTTTTCTTACTACCGTAGTAAAGATCCCAAAAACATGCTTTGGGTTTCAATCCTGTCTGTGAGTTGTAATGGAACACAATTAGGAGCGAATTTTCAAGTGTAACTAGAAATACATTTTGGTAACTGGCAACAAAAAGGAAAACAACTCGATAAATTGCCTTATGGGCCCTCAGAAAGGCTTCCATTTTTCTTACACTATTAGATAAATTTAATACCACCCATTCATGAAGAGTTCTGTGACTTACTGATGATGATGATGTTGATGCAGAAAATGCCATACATGCTAATGTAGGGTCAGATTTATAAAACTTGGGTATGCACTGGAAAAGTGGTGTAACGTGACATAGCCTTAACAAATCCTACACTAACGGGTACTGTTAATGCTACAGCATTCAATGAATGACATGTCAGACAACTGAGCGTTTCCAACTTTGTGGCAACAGCTTTGTAAAGGTCATTTTCTGTCCCAGCATAATTGTGCCCCTGTACACAATGCCATTAAGGAGATGGGAGAACTCAGGCAGCCTACACAGAGTCCTGACCTCCACCCTACTGAACACCTTCAGGGTGAATGGTAACGCTGTTTACAAGCCAAGTCTTTCCATCTAACATCAGTATCTGACCTCACAAATGCTCTTTTAGCTGAATGGGCACAGAGTCTCACAAACACACTGCGAAGTCCTGTGAATAGCCTACCAAGAAGGGTGGAGGCTTTTGTAGTCGCAAAGCAGGAGCCAACTCAACGTTAATGCCCATGGTTTCAGAACAGGTTTCCATAAAGCTGATATACAGTAGGTGTAATGGTCAGGTGTTCACAAACTTTTGGCCATATAGTGAATTAATATTTGAGTGTGATGCAAGATGGGGAAAACTGGCCAGTGTGGGACCTCTCAGAACCCAGAGACTACCATCACAATGGATTTAGATCTACATATACCTCCTTTGAGGAGTGCAGATGAGTTTTCATGACACTGAACTGTAAGTACATTCTACAGCAAATGACAAGGACAGAATTACAACTTTATAATCTCAACCTCAAAAGGAGATAAATGGCTTTGAATAACCATCTTAAAGGCCAAGTTATAGCAGTCCAGTTAGCACTGGAAAATTTGCTAAGCCCACCCAGGACAAACAAAACACAAGAAAAAAAAAAATTAGAAGAACAACCTGAAAAAATGCATGAAGACACCTTCAGATCCCGGCCTGCCTCAGTGATGCGTACCTTTGATCCAAATGTCAGACTTCCGGCGGCAGCTTTTCAAATGCCATTGGGTGCAATGCTACGTCGTCTTCACCTTCAGTGGAACCAAGAAAGTGTGAAGTACACAATATGACCCTTTGTAACCATCATGCTGTTCTGAGACAGATTATAAACTGAGACTCTTCCTACATTAAAAAGGGCACCAATAAGAAGAATACCTTTTTTTAAAAAGAGGGAGCTCATTCACCTTTTGTGAAATGACAACAGCCTTGCAAATGTAAAAGTTTGATTTTATGATGTTAGATTATTCTGCATACAACCTCAACTAGTTTTAGGGACAGTTTAACTGTATGAAGATACATCAAAAAATTCCAACTATCAATCAAACAACTTGTTGAGGCAGCCTTATCTGGTGCCACCATTTTCTGACAGGACATTTTTTCAATAACACATTACTGTTATTGCCTAGTGGTGCCTATAAGATGAACGTAATCTTCTCTTAGGACTACGTCTGTTTGAGCATGTGCAGGACATTGATAGGCCCCAGGAAACAACTGG
Source organism: Polypterus bichir lapradei (assembly GCA_026402145.1). Taxonomy (NCBI): domain Eukaryota; kingdom Metazoa; phylum Chordata; class Cladistia; order Polypteriformes; family Polypteridae; genus Polypterus; species Polypterus bichir. The sequence goes on from JANRMT010062850.1 coordinate 2,228,051, forward strand.
CACCAAACCCTCATCACACCGTTGCTTAGACCATCTTGGCGCCTATATAACACACTGCCTCTTGTAATGTCACTTATGGGGGTATCTGATAGCAATTACCATTATTCTGTATCAATAAATTACTCTTTTGTTGAGCATTGGAATATAATGCCAACTTTACTCTACACCAGATTTCCTATAAAACGGATCACTGATTCTTGGTGCATTGTTTGCTATGAACCAGATGTAGAGTATCTGGGCTTCGGACTCATCTCCTAGCTGGATGCTTTCCATGTGGCATTGGCCCGTTTTCCTTGCATCCCCTTGATAATTCCACCTTTATCATAAAAGGCACTATGATTTCAGGTCCGTTATCCTGTGTGGCACAGTCTGTTTTCTCCTTTCAAACCAACACCCCATCCAGGAAGCATTTGTTTTAGGTCAACATAGAGGAGTTCCGTTTTGAAAACAAAGATGGCTATTTTGTAAAAGAATACTTTCTTCTTTTTCACCCTGAACTCTAAGGCGTTGATTACATTAGCCTGTTTCATTAACCTTCCCGCTAGCAGGAGAAGGTGATAGGATATAATTATACTTCAAGCCCTTCTCACTCAGTTCCACTTTTTTTGTCAGGTGTTATAAAAGCTCAGTTGAGTCTTCCCAGCAGTCTTCACTATTCCTGATAAAAGCTGAATGTCAAACACAATTAATTAACTCAACAGGGTGGGCACGACGTCCCTCATAAATTGGATGTGATGTTAACTCTGTGTGTGGCTGGCATTTATCCCATGGATTCTGCTGTGCAAATGAAAACAAACTCAGAAGTGATGATTTTCATTTAATTGATTTAATACTGTTACAAATACTCTGTTTGTTGCTAGCCTAAAATGCAGAATATTTCATAATGACCAAATCCAGGTGATTTTTGTTGTTTCCAACTAGCCGTCATTGAAGCATTCCCCACTGTTATGAAGCAAGTCACTGCTCACTATCCTAATCAAAGGCAGCAAGACAACCAGGCATCACACAAAAGGTTGTTGGCACAGCATGGACAGGATTGCAACCGGCTGCATACCCCGCCTTTGTAGCAATAAAGGGGAAAGTCAAACAGTTACAATAAGTGCTCACTGGTCAGAGGGACCACCCATTTTCTGTACCCAATTAAACCATTGCAGGACTGTGAAGAAATCAATGTTCAAATGCGTCACTGAGAATGACTCATGAATGCCATGCACAAAATGTCAGTCAATCTCAGGGCACAGAATGGAGATCACGAAAGCTTTACACTCACACCCACTTCTTTATACCAATCCAAGTTACAAAGTCCAGGAATCACAATTACAACTTCAGACTGTCTCTGCCTAATCCAGCGGGGGCCTCAAGGGCAGAAGCAGATCCCAATATCACCAAGTGCAAGGTGGGAACTAGCTTGGATGGGGTGTGCCAGTCCATCAAAGGGCACACGTGTATAGCTTCACTTTGGGATTGTAAATTGACCCAAACTCAAGGGATGTAGAAAGAATACTGGAGTATTCAGACAGGAAAGAAAAAAAAAAAACAAAAAAAAAAACCTCACACAACACACCACCACCAAGAGACACTGAAGGACCCTAAAAACTCCACACAGAAAATGAGTTAGCAGATTCTAACCCAATACTCTGGCACTGTGAGGCATAAAACATTTTGACTTTGCAAAGGTAATGTAAGGTAATATAAACATTTCAATGCATACCTTACCGACACAATTTGTACGATTGAAGGGTTTCAAAACAAAGGAATTATCCCTTCTGCATGGGATACGGAATCAGGGGAATATCATCTGCTCAGACCTGTCCCATGTACAACAAAATGCAAAAATACTCCTACAGCAAGACTGACAATCTTTTAACAGAGGAATTGCATTACAACTGGTAAACAAGATTAACACTGAATAACATCCCCACTGTTTACATCTCATCTTCATCATCTTCTTAATTTCCATATTTGTCAGGAATGTTAGCACCAAAGCATAATCCTTTTTGGTCCTTAACTAGTAATCCTTTATCAAGACTAAAATATTGAATAGGTTATAAAAACAAACTAACTTAACAACTGATCATGGGAACCGCAACCACACAAATGTATTTTCTTTATTTTCTGGCCAAATATATTAAATGATACCATAAAATGCAAGCAGTACGGTCATGATGGGTTCCAGTTGAGAAAACACTGAATATTCAACTTGTATTGATGTATAATGTGATCATATATGGATGCATTACGAGCACAGACACATTTGATTATTTTCAGCGGTTCACATGTTCATATGAAATTTCAAAACTGGGGTACATGGCTTTTTAAAATCTTACCTTGTGAGTCTAGTATGACCTTTAGTAGTTAAAATAATTTCAAGCTTGCAATCTTATATGCTGCAATAATTAGCACTCTTCCTATCCTTTCAAAAAGTAGCTGACATTCTAGAAAAATATAAATTAAATTATCAAATTAAGACAGTTTATATAAAAAAAAAAGACATTTAAAAACACATTACTAAATGTTGTGCATGATTTTTCATCCCGGAAATAATCAGTATGGTAGGAAAACTTTTTTTTTTTAAAAAAAACTTCAAAATTTCCCTCCTTAACTCATTTGGGTGAAAACTACTGCTAATTTCACAATGCCGCACAAAAACAATAATACAATTCATACTGAACAAATTGATTTGGATTGTTTTAAGTCTCCGTGTACCAACTGTAAACTGCAATTCACAGCTAGAAAGAGTAAATAAAAATAAAATAATAAAAAAAATATATATTGTAATCAGGGAGTTCAGTTACCCAGGGGCTTAATATTACTACCTCAAATCTCTCCACGAATTCTGGTTTCCTGCAACATCTCAGAGCAGGAGTCCCTATTGGAATGGCTGGCCAGTATTAGAGGAGTGTTTGTGAGCATGATGGAACGATTTTCTGTTTTCTGGAATTCTCTTCATCCTCCCTATGATCAAAGGGGAAAGGGCATAGCAGATTTAGAAAATGAAAGAACATTTTTACAGTCTCTCTCATTCATCTTCTCAATACACTGCCGACTGGACCTGGCACAGCCCAGTGTCCAATGTAGCTTTATTCTTTATAAAAAGGACATGAAATTAACAGAGTCATTTCTAGGACAGATGTACTTCTTGTTTAACTGAAGACAGTCATATGATCACTTTTCACATTGATAATAGATTTTATTGGGTCATGACTAGCCAAAGCCTAACCCACCAGTTATGGTGGTCCAGAGGTTAATTTCATATTTAACATTTTAAACAAAAAAACTGCAGTGAAGTAAGGATTACAGAGACATTTCTCAAGATGTGTCTGAAATGTACCAGTAGTCATGACTGACACACTCGGATTTACATTATGAAGGATACTGTGGAGAGGGCTTTGAATTTGTTGGAGTCACCATCAATGATGGTCTCAAGTGGGCACAACAAATCTATGCTACTGTTGAGAAGGTTCACTGACAACATTCACTTCTGAAAACATCTAAGTCCAGAGGTCTTTCTATGCTCACCAACTTTTATGGATGCATAGTGAAGTCCATCCTTCATATCTTCATTACATCATGACAGTTCAGGACTACAAAATTCTACAGAGAGAGTGGTGATGTCACTACTGAATATTACTGTCAAACAGCTCCATTAGGTTTAGAACACACAAAATAAAACATGTCACCTTAGAAAGTCTAATGGAATTATTAATGACAACAACCATCTTGCATAGTCCCTTTTCTCTCCTTTTCATCATGCAGAACGGTCCAGAGCCAGTAGCACTCACAGTAATTGATTCAGGAACAGTTTTAATCCACAAGTCAAAAGGACTACTCAATCATTACTCATATTGACAAACTTGAGTGGTTCTTGTATATATCACTTGATGTGGTCTACGATGTATGATGTTGTATTGACCGAGTGCATTTCAATTCAATGTCTTTTGATGTTGTACTGTCACTGATATTTGAGCAAACAAGAATTTGTTCATGAGAATTTTTTTTTTTTTAAAAACCAACTTCCCTTAAAAAAAAAACTTTATTGTAGCCAATTTGCATCCATTACTTGTCAGAAAGCATTCATTTTTTTGTCTTTCATACCAGTTACTTGTGCTTTTTGTGTGCAAAATTCAGTCTGACAATAGCAACAATCACACACAGATCCCTAGAAATTAGCTACTTAACACTTTTGGAATTCAGTTGGATCTGCCCACTCACATGTAAAGGACAACCCCTTAAAATTCCACGGCTTTTCTGACAATCCTGAAAACTGCAGTAAAAAGTTAATGACAAATAAGGCCCACACTCTCATCAGTTTGTTTGTAACCTTCATCTCAATGTTATATACATCACATACTTTAACTATTTACAATCATTTTTGAAATGGTTAACCCTGCGTGGGGGGTGGGTGAGTATTTCTGAAAATTATCACAAGAAAGCACTGATGACAAATACACCCATGTAATAGATCACACCAGGTTACCAGGTAATTGCTCAGGCCAGGGGTACCCACACTTTTTCGGCTTGCGAGCTACTTTTAAAATGACCAGGTCAAAATGATTTACCTATATTAAAAATGATAGATAGATAGATTAGATACTGAGTATCAGAGGTGGGTAGTAACGAGTTACATTTACTTGAGTTTAAAAAAAAAAAAAAAAAAAATTGTACTTCTAAGAGTAGTTTTACTGCACCATACTTCTTACTTTTACTTGAACATTTGTGAAAAAGAAACGCTACTCTTACTCAGCTAAATTGGGCAACACACGAATCGTTACTCCCCCCCCCCCCCATTTGATAAAGTCTGGCAGACAATTTTCAATCTGCTCTGTGGTGCATGTTACCAAGTTGCACAAACACCTTCTATTGTGTCTCAA
>JANRMT010062850.1:2233021-2299865 GCA_026402145.1 Polypterus bichir lapradei
TCTCCCCCCCCCCCCCCCATTTGATAAAGTCTGACAGACAATTTTCAATCTGCTCTGTGGTGCATGTTGCCAAGTTGCACAAACACCTTCTATTGTGTCTCAACTGCGATTTTAGTTCCCTCTCTTTCTCAGTTCACTTTTTGGAAGGAAGTCAGTTTCATAGTTTTTATGAACAGTTCGAAAGTGCTTTTCCACATTTTCCTTCTTTAGAATAGCAATGATAGATTGACAGATCAGAAAAACACACTTAGATTGTGACATTGTGAGAAAAAAAAAAAGTCCTCTTCAAATTCCACATCCAGCCCATAAAAAAAAAATTGTTTAATTCTTTAGTCGATATAAATTGGAAGGCTAAGTAAATCACTTAGATAGCCGAAGTTTTGCAGTACCTCGTGTGTTTGATCGTGCGTGCGGGAAGACCAGTGTGTTAGAAGAAAAGAGATCTCAAACTGGCTGCCCTGTATGTCAATCAAGTGGCAAATGCCATAGGGAGGATGTATGATAGACTAACATTCAAAAAAAATTTTTTTGAATGCAACACGATCTACCTGCACTACCTTTTCAATCTACCGTTCAATCGCGATTGAGGCATTTGGCACCCCTGGCTTAGGCAATCATTTGCACATGACCTCAACCCAGCTTTTAACAGTAAATGCCTATAGCCTGCAAGTATGAAAGTGTCGTTTATAAGATAAAACAAAAGTGAATGGGAGGTTCTTGTGGTCCTATTTTAAAAAAAAAAAAAAAAAAAAACCCTCAAGTTTAAGTGCACATAAACAAATGATCTCTTCACATGGCAATACAAGTTTTTGGTCCCAACTGCCTCAAAAGGTGCAAACTAAGGAATAGTAGTTATGTTACTACAGCCAGTGGCTTTTAACATATACTGTAGGTATGTTAAAGAAAAGTCAAGTAGAAATAGCCATTTTCAAGGCAACCTTGCGCAAAATAAAATACAATATGACAGACAAGAGTGATGCCATATATATATATATATTTATATATATATATATATATATATATATACACACACACACACAAAAAACACACATACATACATACATACATACATAGTACAGGCCAAAAGTTTGGACACACCTCCTCATTCAATGTGTTTTCTTTATTTTCATGACCATTTACAGCACTCCATCACTCTCCTTCTTGGTCAAATAGCCCTTACACAGTCTGGAGGGGTGTTTGGGGTCATTGTCCTGTTGAAAAATAAATGATCGTCCAACTAACCTAACTTCTGCACAACACAAGTGCTGGTCCCAACCCCATTGATAAAGCAAGAAATTCCACTAAATAACCCTGATAAGGCACACCTGTGAAGTGAAAACCATTTCAGGTGACTACCTGTTGAAGCTCATCGAGAGAATGCCAAGAGTGTGCAAAGCAGTAATCAGAGCAAAGGGTGGCTATTTTGAAGAAACTAGAATATAAAACGTGTTTTCAGTTATTTCACCTTTTTTTGTTAAGTACATAACTCCACATGTGTTCATTCATAGTTTTGATGCCTTCAGTCATGAAAATAAAGAAAACACATTGAATGAGGAGGTGTGTCCAAACTTTTGGCCTGTACTGTATATATAAATAAAAGAAAATCCTGAAAACACTGAATTTTTGAAGATGACAAAAAGCTGATGTTTCACGGTCTACTAAAGGCGAGCTCAACAACAGCATTATCACAGTTAAAGTTAAATACAAGTGAACACTACAAAAATACAAACTTAAGACATTCAAATTTGTAATGTCAACTTCAACCCAGTAAACACTATGAAGGTTTTTACAAGTCAGATGACATCTTTTTTGATTAGTGAATATTAATAAATATCAAACTTCTGTGACATTCCCCTTTTTTTTTTTTAGCTTCGGTTTCATAAAAATATATGCAATCTCAGGAAGCCATATGCACTTTTTAAACATTGCTATTCGGGACAATCATGGTAAGCAGCACACTGAGGCCATGTGACGTCTTGAATTACTGTTCCTTCTTGCTGCTTAATTTAATACGCACTTTGTTCCTGAAGTAAAAAGCAGTCATGATACTGCAGCACATCATGAAGACAAAGAGGGCAGAGAAGTCATACACAGAGTCACCATGTAATTGATGATATACAGACCTCCTTGTCACAAAATCAAGCCTTACAGCTTCAATCTGTGCCACTGTGCAAAGCACCAAGAATACATGAAAGATCTGGTGGCCTTGCCCAATAAAATCACACTTGCCTGGGAACCACTTCTCTGGATGAGGATAGGAAAAAAAGTAGGCACTGACCAAGAAAAACAAGACCTGATACTTGTGGTAAACCACAGCTTCATCACATTGTTGAATTAAGTGGCAGTGATAAATTCTGTGAATCACAGGGCTGATGTCCAAAATGTAAGCAAGGCCTGATGGCACCACCTGACAAAGTTTGCGTATTGTCTTAGGCAGCTGATGACTCTTGTATTTTCCATAGCAGCACCCTGCACAAGAAAGCCAAGCCAAGAAAGCAGCCATAGGAAGAAAGATACCTCGAACCAAGGAATGCCACTCTACCTCTATAGCATAATAGAAGTGCACCAGAGCACTCCCATATTGATAGACTGCCACACCGACATAATCCAAAAAGAAAAAAGTATAGTGGGAAAGTTCAGATTTGGCACATAATAGATGTGCCACTGCACTACATGACAGGTATATAAAAGAGGACAGCAGGATTATGAAAAGAGGCTGAGATTGTGGGTCTCGCAGAAAATCCACCACCTCAGAAAACTGCTTGAATTTCATCAAAATGATGAATGCTGCAACAAGGTGGGTCCAGACATTAACTGCCTCATTGTGCCGTTGGAAAAGAGTCAGGAAGTAGTAACGCCATTTCTGATGAAGTGGTCTGTAACCAGAGAAGATATATGGCTCTCTGAAGACCCGGGGAACATCGCAATCCTTCAGAGTACAGGGCAGAGTTGGAAATGTGACCTCCAGGAATCGTGGGATTTGACGAATCTGCTGTACATTGATAAACAGTCGGCTAATCTGTTCCATAACAACAGTCGCCATGACAGGATGAAGTTGGGCACCACTTCCAGTATCTGCAAGAGTTGGAGAGAACTGATTAATAAACATGTCACTTCCAATATCAGCTTTTCACTATTACTGTTGCTAAATGAAGGCATTAGTAAAACTACAGATCAGCAATGGGATGGTATCACTGATGTACAAATCATCATGTGTTAAGGGGCACCATCCGCTTGCTGACAAAACACTAAGCACCTGACACTAAGACTGGTTACAAACCATCTCTGGTCTATTAAGTAACAGAAGCAAACATATTCCTGACAATTACTATGAAGCGTTCCTCTGACCAGAGATACAGTAATACAAATTGGCAATTAAAATGTTCATGTGGTAAAAAATTAATCTGATAGCAAAAAGGAGGCAAAACAGGGGTTGACTTGTTTGATGATAAATCTGAAAAGTGGTAAGCAAAATAAAAATGAATTAAAAAGACTGTGACAATGCAATACTCACTGATGTAAAGAATTCAATTTGCTTGAAAAATCAAAGATGCACTCTAAAGGGAAAAAAAAAAAAATTAAAATCTCTGGTCACTCCATTAAATACATATTTTTAGATTCTCAGAAAAAAATTGCAGATGTTACCAATTCAAATCAATTACTTTGAAAAGCTTGCACATCCTGTTAGGGGAACCTATGCAAAAGTCAGGTGTTTTAAATACATTTCCTAATAGATGCAGTTATTGCAGATTGCATTGAAAACATCAAAAATAAGGTCTTGCTGTTAATGGATTCATCAGTTGTTTACGGCTTGTTGTTGCTGTTATTCTGCACATCAGAAAATTTGAAGGCATATTTACTTTCACAGAAAAGGCAGCACATTTTAAAAACTAGAATTACGCACTCTATTTGTCAGCTTTTTCATCCCCCAAAAAGATTCTTAATGAATATAATGAGAGAAACAAAGAGCAACAAACAAGCTCAGAAAGGTAAAATGGCAATCTAAAAATGGTGTACCACTATGCTAACGGCTACTCCAACAATAAAGTTCATAGGGACACATCATTTCCAAAGAGCCATTTCGGAGAATGAAAATAAGCTTGAGCACACCAATAATTTAGGTAACATGGTTCTTTGAAGAAAGGATGGTCTCCTTCAAAAACTAGAACAAAATCTTCCATAGATACTGTAGATGGGATTAATAAAGTATCTAAGGGGAAATTCACTGCATAAGGAACATTTCAGACCCCTTATCTAACTGTACTGTATCCTTGTATAAGAATTTTACATGAGTCAGTGTTCCGGAACTGTTTTTAACAAGACTATTATAGGTTTTCTTTCATATTTATACAGTGGTGGGAAAAAACTATTTGCCCCCTTCCTGATTTCTTATTCTTTTGCATGTTTGTCACACAAAATGTTTCTGATCATCAAACACATGTAACCATTAGTCAAATATAACACAAGTAAACACAAAATGCAGTTTTTAAATGATGGTTTTTATTATTTAGGGAGAAAAAAAAAATCCAAACCTACATGGCCCTGTGTGAAAAAGTAATTGCAAAAAAGGGGGCAAATAGTTTTTCACACCCTGTAACTTGTAAAGACAAATTTTACAATTAAAATCTTACAACACAATTTATCAGAAAAAATTAAAAACTGTGAGTAGGTTTAGGTGATAAACCAGCATAAAAAAAAAATAATATTCTTCTTACTTTATGGTTTTAAAAAAAAAAAAAAAAAAAAAAAACAACCTCTTATCTGTACTTATGTTGAGTAAGGAGATCAAAGACCAGTGAATCAGTGAGCAGGCCATCATAAGGGGGATGTCGTAAAAAAGCCTTTAATTGAGCAAATCTTTAAAAAGTTTCATAGATGTCTACATCCAATAAACAGTGAAAATCAAAGTATAAAATGTGCATTAAAACAAGTATAAAATGAATCTCCAATTTTCATACTGAAGTATTCTTCAGAGTGAAGTCAATGATGAAATCCTCCTATAAACTCATCCAATCATATTAGCTTCAAAAAACAGTACCCCCCCCCCCCCAAAAATAAAGTCACTTCACTGTGCAAGTAAACTATTCTACAAACTTATTCTTGTACCTGTGCATGTGCATTCATGTGTCACCTTACTGCATATATTCCAAAAGCACACACGCAGGTACCCCACAGCTGCACCAACTATATCCCTAGCCAGAGCGCAAAAAGAAAATGCATGTTCCAAAACGCTGTGCATGCCAACTGCATGTCTTAACATTGCTTACCTCAACTTGAGATCCACTCTCACAACAGTGCCAAACACACTGCCTGAACCAATCATCCAGAATGTGGCAAACTCACAAATACACACACACACACACACACACAGGTAAATCAGGTGAGTGAAACCATTCTCACCATAAAAAAATAAATACAAATGGCATAATTATTGTAATCCTTTCCCTATACCCAATAGGGATAGAGCATGCACATAAATGTGCTCCATGACAGCACTAAACAAATTGGAAATCTACAATCTAGGCAATTTTTTCTGTAGGTGAATTAGTGTCTTAAAAGGCAATGTCTTTTGGTATAGACATATATAAACTACTCAAAAAATTAAAGGAACACGTTTTAATCAGAGTATAGCATCAAGTCAATGAAACTTCTGGGCTATTCATCTGGTCAGTTAAGTAGCAGAGGGGGATGTTAATCAGTTTCAGCTGCTTTGGTGTTAATGAAATTAACAACAGGTGCACTAGAGGGGCAACAATGAGATGACCCCCAAACCAGGAATGGTTTAACAGGTGGAGGCCATTGATTTTTTCCCTCCTCATCTGTTTTGTCACTAATTTTGCATTTGGCTACGGTCAGTGTCACTACTGTTAGCATGAGGCGATACCTGGACCCTACAGAGGCTGCACAAGTAGTCCAACTTCTCTAGGAAGGCGCATCAATATGTGCCATTGCCAGAAGGTTTGTGGTGTCTTCCAACACAGTCTCAATGGCATGGAGGAGATTCCAAGAGACAGGCAGGTACTCTAGGAGAGCTGGACAGGGCCGTTGAAGGTCCTTAACCCATCATCAGGACCGGTATCTGCTCCTTTGGGCAAGGAGGAATAGGATGAACACTGCCAGAGCCCTACAAAATGACCTCCAGCAGGCCACTGGTGTGAATGTCTCTGACCAAACATTCAGAAACAGACTTCAAGAGGGCCCGACGTCCTCTAGTAGCCCTGTGCTCACTTCCGGGCACCGTGGAGCTCGATTGGCATTTGCCATAGAATACCAGAATTGGCAGGTCCACCACTGGCGCCCTGTGCTTTTCAACAGAATGTTATGTTGCCTGTAACATCGTTCAGTATGACCGTTTTGATGGTGGGTCAGTGATGGTCTGGAGAGACATATCAATGGAAGGACGCACAGACCTCAAAAGGCAGACAGTGGCACTTTGACTGCCATTAGGTATCACGATGAAATCCTTGGACCCACTGTCGGACCCTATGCTGGGGTAGTGGGTCCTGGGTTCCTCCTGGTACACGACAATGCCCGGCCTCATGTGGCAAGAGTATGCAGGCAGTTCCTGGTGAATGAAGGAATTGATACCACTGCCTGGCCCCACGCTCGCCAATAAAACACCTCTGGGACATTATGTTTCAGTCCATTTGACGCCGCCAGGTTGCCTCTCAGACTGTCCAGGAGCTCAGTGATGCCCTGGTCCAGATCTGGGAGGAGATCCCTCAGGACACCATCCATCATCTCATTAGGAGCATGCCTCTACATTGTCAGGCACGTGGGGACCATACAAACTACTGAGTACAATTTTGAGTTGCTGAAATAAAATTTTGGCAAAATGGACTAGCCTGCCGCATAATTTTTTCACTTTGAGTTTTGGGATGTCTTTGAATTCCTTCCTCTGCAGGTTGATAATTTTCATTTCCAACAAATGATGTGGCATCCTTTCGTTCCTAACACATTACCCAGTCCCAACCAGTATAGGTATCAGCAGGATCCCCCCCCCCCCCCCCTTCAGATCTTATGTTTTCAAAGTAGTCCTTTAACTTTTTGAGCAGTATATGAACAGTGTCAAATAATGAGCCTACCCATTAAAAATATTGCCCAGAGTGAGGTGTGGTTCTACCTGATTGGCAAGTCGATGCTGGCTCCAGCCCCACTGTGACTTTGAAGTGGATTAAGTGTACTTGATAGTGTATGTATGTCTGTTTAAAGCTAGCGATTTAGGACAGGGAGGGAGAACAGAAAAATACCACATTGTGTCTGGTGTGTGTTAGGCAGTGGTTTGTGCAAGAAGGATTAATATCTACCATCAAGACCATTTCACTAGTAAACCAATAACAAGCAGTTTACATTTATTTGCTTATTAAGCACTTTTATCCAATGCAACTGACAAAGGAGGCTAACACTTGAGTAAACAGTCTGAGGGATAGGACAAGAGTACAAAATGGATCATTTCAAGCGAAGAGCTAGTTAAAATTTCTAGATGTCAAAACCTAACAGCTAATATATATTCACCAAATGCTTCTTAATCACAGTGAGTGAGCAGTTCAGATGGAGGTTGGGCAGCTCATTCCACCAACCAGGAGCTACATATAAACACTCTGGACTGAGATTTGATAGCACACAGATGTGGCATCACCATACACTGTTCAACAGCAGACCAAATTGGTTGATTTTGATAGATAAGCCTAAATCAAATATTTTAAATATACAGTAATATGGATTTTTGTCCACACTGCCTACTCCTAAAAATGCAGCACAGGAAAGCCATGTGTCAAAGAAAAAGTGAAGGTAAAACAAACATCTGTAGCCTTTATGGGCCTATATAAAATGTTTAATATGTTGAAATTTTCTTTAACTAGTTCTATGCCCCCTACTACCCCTGTTTCCCCACTTCAAGTGAACAATGAAAAACTCTGCCGATGTCCCTTATGTCTTGAGCCTTTTGTTGTATTTAAAGTGCAACATCTCCAAGGCAGGCTCGATTCCTATCCTTCCAACATGGGATCCTATTCTTTCATGGCTATGCTTTTTCTGTCAGCAAAGGGTTAGACACTCTTATCATCTGCTGGGTTATCTGTCCACTAACCACTATGAAGACTATAGCTTACTCACAGCATGTGACATCACACTCTTCATCACCAAGACAGACCTGTTACAGCCCATTCCTAACATCCTGTACAGTTACATGGGATACTGTCTTTTGGTAGTGCCCCTTGTTTTGTATTGGAATGACAGTATGACTTCCAGTCCATGCTTTTTAAAATCTTTCCGAACAGAACTTATTGAGTCCTGTCCTAACATGTGGCACAATTTCATTCCCTCAAACCAATTGTAAACCAAGTTATCCATGGCACTTTAATTACAGTATGTGTAAAATAAATGATAGCAAGTTAGGTACATTTTCATTCAATAACAGCCTTTGTGCAATGTAATCTAAACAGAGCTTACTTAAGTTTTTTTATTATTTCATCCGCTATACAGTAGCAGTGCAAGTAAGCATTCATTAAGGAAGTTTAGTAACTTCTAAACTGATGCAACACTTTGATTTATCAAAACCTTTAACTGCAAAACCTTTGAAAGGGAATTAGCAAACAGACATGTGATTGAGATGCATAACTATGATGTACTGCTTTTAAATACTATGCAATGACAGAACATTTTTCCCTTAATTGGCTTTTCAATATACTCTATGTAATATTTTCCATCAAGGATAAGGAGCTGTTAAGATAACCAACACTTCCTCATTAAAGAGGACACATTAGGTTATTTTTAGTATAAACATAATTAAAATATTTGTAGTGTTGAGATAAAACCTTGATAATAGAAAATCCATCCATCCATTATCCAACCCGCTATATCCTAACTACAGGGTCACAGGGGTCTGCTAGAGCCAATCCCAGCCAACACAGGGCGCAAGGCAGGAACAAACCCCAGGCAGGGCGCCAGCCCACCGCAGTAATAGAAAAATCACTTTATAAATTGAACTGGACCATACTACTGAAATTTAAGATCTGCGAACAAACTAAACAAAACACAGTTAAAAGGATACTTCAAGGACAGGCTGTTCGGTGGCAGGATTGGCACTCCAGCCACTGTGTAAAAAAAAAAAAAAAAAAAAAAAAAAAAAAACACACTGTTCCATTCCATCCAAACTAGTGTTGTGCTGAGGTGTCAGCCATTGCACTGCTGAGTGAGAGCAGCAACGTGCTGCATCTGGGCATGCTCCCAACCTGGCAGTGCCAGTAGTAAAAGGCAAACCTCAACAATACAATTCACTGTTTTATCTCTCTTTTTCTGAGCGACAAATGGAGCCAAAAGACTCAAACTAAACACAACACAGTGTAACAACTGAACTAACAAATTATCCTGCTATATACAGGCATTTACTACACTCCAAGAAATTTTTCATGAATGTATTTCCTAGTCAGAAAACCAGGGTCATGGAGAAGTTTTTAAAAAAAAAAAAAAAAGCAGCATCAGACTCCGACTCTAGAAAGCTTTAGAATTACAACTCTGATGCCAGCTCTAGTTTTAGCATATGCTTAGTTTTTAATCATAGTTTTTATAGGAGGCAATATTACTCCGATTAATTGGTAATTATTAATTTATATGTGTGACAGAGGTGTACATTAGGACCACACCACAACGTAAACATTAAAGCTTTTCCACTCTCAAGTGGACAAGCATTTGTTGTCAGCACTGAGAAATGCAGAATTGCAAATTGCCTGTAATATTCAAGAAAATTCCTGTAAAAATAGTGCATTGAATATGAACAAAAATCACTAAATAATGAAAAAGTGTTTATATATTAGAGATCCATATCATAAAGCTATTATTTGTTTACAAGTGCCAGACATCCATTTTCTCTGCAGGGTTGGGAGCAGTCAGATGGCAAAGGATAATCAAGACCAGTCAATACAGGGGAAGGGAAAAAAATTAAAAAAATAAATAAATAAATAAAAGACAGACAAGGAAGTCAAACATTTTAGATTTGTTTTATATTTTTAATGCCCTCACCCATACCCCCCACCACCACCCCACATTAAGAAAGAAAAGATAGTGAATTGTGTTGAACTTATGTGAAACTTTCATCTCTATGATTTTGAAGCTGGTAATGGCTTTGTGAAGCTTGCTCAATAATTTGACAAAGCTGCGAAATATGGTAGAGTTCATATCCATGTCTTTAAATGGCAAGAGTGTTCATATGTACCAGAAAGCCATGGTCCTTTTCTTTTTGCAGCAGTGAAAAGCAGTCTAAAGTAGCCAGATGACCTGCTGTTTTTCCAAACAACAGTCCTTTGTAAAATCTCAGCAGCAACAGCTTCCTTTTACTTTTCATTAAAACAAAATTCTTCTGGTAAACTATTTTAAAATGACTTTTATTATTTGGTAATTTATTATTAAAGAAATTGACTTGAAACCATTGCAGATGACAGAACTACTCACAGCACCTGCAAGAAGAGGATAAAATATTAAAAAATAAATGTTTAAAAAAAAGGTCCTGCACACATTGATAATGTATATATAACACACATACACCCAAACACTGCACTGGCGCAGATTATTGCTTCTATAACCAATGTCCACATCTTGTACTGTATACCACAAATTACGTGACATTTCCTATGCAGCCCAGCTGTATGCAGGTGTCAACCTTCTTAAATCCATCTTAAACCAAATTACATTTACACTTGGAATATTGGTGTGCTTGCCACTAAAAACTGACAGATATCAAAGTTGGAGTTGTAATACCACTTACTAAAAAGTCTTAAGTGCTGGCATCAGAGTTGGAAAAGAATTTTTCCATGTCCGACTCCCCTCAAAAGTTTGACAATTCCAGAACTCCAAAATTTTGCATGGGTAGCAACCAAATTAAAAGTACAGTATAATCCAGCTTTATTTTGAAAGGGCAAATATCCATAATGAACAGTGTCAAGGGTACAATTGTTTTATGTTTTCTACATATGAAACAGTGGCAGGACGTGGTACTAACTCCAGGTCACAGTGTATATAAGAAAACAGGAATGAACTGCCATCTTTAACTGCTTTATTCTCTGTGAACACTCTGTTGTAATTAATGATCCAAAAGTTCAAAAGCAATAACCTTGAAAGTTCTGAAGAGTAATGCACAGTTATATCGTTTTCCTGTGGGTACACTACCACAATGCCAAAACATTAGCCCAACTTGAGTCACAAGAGTCTGTATATGTATATAAATGAAAGACCTATTGTGCGCATGTACCCACTTAGGTTCGGCTTCTTTCCTACTCCCCTTCTTCTCAGATAGGCTTAAGCTTTGTGTAATCCTGTTGTGGAGAAGGGGATCTTTTTGAACGAATATGACCAACTAAAAAAATGAATAAATTACCATTAACTCATAAAAGTGCATCATGAATAAGTGTATTCCCCTGTGCATAGTAATATTCATATGTGTTACACAAAGCATCTCTTCTGAATTTAATTTAAAATAAGCAAACTATAAAATGTTCCTTTTCATGGAAGGTTCAAGAAGAGGAGAGCGCATCACTATCTGAATTTAGGCTGATTAAAAAACACTCAGTTTAAATACCTTGCACCAGTTTGCATTTCAGGTGTTCCCTCCTTGACCTCTACAACAACCTACTCCTTAGAAGAGTTAGATCCTGCATAGCAGGGGTCCTCCTTCACAATCCAGGAGGGCCACAGTGGCTGCAGATTTTTGTTCTAACCCGGTTGCTTAATTAGAAAGCAATTCTTGCCAATAAGTTAATTTCATAGCATGTTAGTGCTTTAACTCTGCTATGTCAGGTAATTATCATATCCTAGATTTTCTTCAGCTTTCTAAAGATATCATCCAAATGGCATGAAGGCCAAAATGGAGGAGTAATTCTCAGTCTTTCATTTTTTTCTCTTCACTTTCCTTCCAAAGTATTTAATTAAACCAAACAGTGCATGTTAAGTGCACACGTTTTTGCTAATTTGGAGCAATTAAAAACCAAGAATACAACTGTTTGAGACTAAAACAAGCAATAAGGATTCAAAATCTTAACAAGTGAGACAACTAAAGTGAAGCAGAAGTGTTACTTTAGCAATAAGTGCTTCTTATTAAGCAGTTGGGTTGGAGCAAAAACCTGCAGCCCTCCAGGACTGTCCGTGACTGATGACCCCTGCTGTATAGGCATGGTACAATACACTTACCCCACAATACATTTCATATTGATATTTCATGGCTTCATGATAAAATACTGCCATGATATAGAACCTTCACAAAAGGAAATGTACTGTATATTTACTGTTATTTATTATTCATAAATCAAAAACACTACAAAAAAAATTCAACTCAGTGTGCAAATACTCAAGTTTTAACATGCGTTTCTAAGCTTTTTCCTTTTTTAATAAAATAATCCTAAATATTGTAATGAACACTAAAGGTGTAAAGACTGTGGCACACACCGAATGACAGTTAAATAAACGTGCCCATTCTTTTGGCTTAACAATGCAAGATTATGCTCTGAGAAGCAACACCTAGCCACTGGTATGGCCACAGTAAACGCCTCATAAATCAGCAGACGCTAACCGATAACTAGACAATCTATGCAATGTCCCTTACGTTGTGCGACTCATCCAGATTGTCTTCCACTGTTGCATGCTGCCTCCCTCTGAAATCCACTAAAAACCTGTTATCTTCAGCAAGAGTCTGCCTGCATTCTTGAACCTTTCCGGGCTAGCAAGGTGTACCGTGAATATTTGTGGAATTCAGTAAAGCTCAACTTGCGTGACAAGTCGCTGTCGATCATGAATCTGGCCCTTTCTAGCTCCATGGCAACCAGCAGACTGCTACAATATCAACATAAAACATTTGCACTGCAGAAACATAATGATAATAGCCCAATAAAACTATAAAAGTTAACACAGAGCAAAACTATCAAAATACAAAACTTAATTTTATAATTATCAAGTGTTGCTCTAGCAATAGCTGCCCTGTTAGCCTGCTTTAACGTCTTACTGACCCATTAGCTCTGGGTACTGACTGAATCAGTTTCATGAACTGCAATGTCTATGTTGCCTGCCGACAAACACCACTATTCAGGCAGAGAACAACAGTTCTGTCAAAGTGCAGTCGGTTTTTGATGCAATTTCTTGGTTCTAGTTTTTCAATCCAATTTTTATTTCATTTGCCTTTGTGCATCATTTCAACAATGTGGTAATGTCACACAATATACAACTACGCCATGTTTCGTATTGGCAATATTCTGCATCATGAAATTTAATACAAAGTACTGTCTCATGCCTAATCCTGCATAACTTGATCATTAACAAAATATCTCTAGCTTTTCCTTACTTTATTGCAGGACACCTCAAAGCTAATCATCATATTAAAACTGTGTCTGTTTTGGCTGGTCCAGCTATTCACTGAATTCACAGCTAAAACTAAAATTGCCACCAAATTCTACCATATTTTAAAAGCATATTTTAAGCTTATCTTGACAGAATCAGCCATAGGGTGGCAACCAGTCATTCACAGGACAATCATACCATGCCAACAAGTCTAACTTCTAGAAAACAAAACACCTAACCTTCATGTCTCTACAATGTGACAGGAAACCAGAGTAGCCAGGAGTTGCAGGCCTGGATTAAAGATGACCACTCTTAATATTTAGCACTAATGACTAGAAGTGTATCTGGCTACACTTTATATTCCTATTAAGAATAAGAGTAGCATTTAAAAGACTTTTTCATATTATTACAACTATAAAAATCAGGTTTTGTGAAAGGACATGTCTTCTCAAATCAAGATAACTGGGCTTACACAAAATGACCAATGTGACCAGCCCACATCAAAAATGGGGGACACTAAGCTATGATAAGATGCAACTAAAGAAAAGAAAAAAATAAATAATACACACACACACACACACACACACACACACACACACACAATAAAATTAAATGCCAATACCAATTTATGATGAAACTTGGATATAGAAGAATAAAGCTTATTATGGTCCAGCCAAACATTTTAGCCATGCGTACAGGTAATTATTCCGATCGTGACAAACACAAAACAAAATTTAAAAATGCCAACTACTAAACTGTCATTTGAACTGAGAACTTGACAACAGGACACTGCCAACTCAATAGATTTCCCTTGTATTAATCCTCAGCAGAGTAGCCCTCACAAAAGCACAGCAAGCAAGTGTAACATCAGTGGCATCCAACAAACAAGCAAATACTTCCAGATAAATAATTAAAGATGTGTGAATACAAGGAACAAGTCCTTTTAAATACAAGAAGAAAGATGCATCTCAGTTTAAATAATGAAGAAAATACCCTGCACAAGATGATCAGGATAGTGGGTTACTAGTTAACTGGTGAAGTAAGAAAGTTCATCTTTATTATGCAGAAAGCTCATTATTCAAATGATCTCATATGACATTCATAACCATGATTATGCTCTGAAGTGACTGCCAGTATGCCATTTACATGAAAATCCCTGCATGAACCAATCAAAATATTCATCACATTCAGAAATCATGTTACTAGTAACAAACACTTTATTGTACACATTTAGGTGCCAATTGACTTGGAAAGCGGCAATAAAATTAAGAAGCATCATAGAGTTACAAGTAATCCTGTCGATAGCTTCCTACAAAGTCTGCATACAGTATCTCTGTGTGCACTTTCATCTAATCTTTTAGTGGTCTGCGATGCAAATGCATGTGGCATACTGGCCCTTTTGTTTGAGCTGCTGATTTATAGTTTCGGGCTATGGAGTTTGAATCTCTGCCCAGTCCATGTACAGTATGTCTGCCATTTGCACATTTACTCAGAGGGAGATTGCTCTGGCCTTTCCAGTTACCTCCCACATCTCAGTTGTGCAGGTTGGGTTCTTTGTTATAGTCTGTGTGAATGCTGGGTATTGTGTGGAGGAGGTTTTATGCCATAGGCTGATTCTTAACTTGCAACTTATGTTCCCAGGAAATGTTTTAGAATCGCTGCAGACAAGTGATGGACAGAAAGCCATGTAAATCTCAGGAGTAGGTAAATGCAAATGTATTAGACACTGCAGAATCTGCCCACTACATGAACTGTATATTGCGGTCGTCACGGTGTATTCTGGTTTCAGTTAGCAGAAGCCTAGTTAGCATACTGTTTATTACAGTTTAGTCGAAGTTTATGGATACCTCTTTTAGTTATCAACTCAATATTGAGTATCTGCGCACATGTACACAAAATTCCATTTTTTTGTTTCTGCAACACTAGGACTGTGTAATATTGGAGAATAAATTCAATAAAACTCTGTTTTGTCTTTCAAATCTTTGTGAAGCCACCCGCCCTTTCAAACAAAAAAGGTGAAATCTACTTCTGCATTAAAAAGGTTAAAATCAAATTACCATGGAAGACACGGTTTTTATTCTTCTGAATAACTTTATTCAGAACGATATTATTAGTTATATGTTTAAGTACAGTATCCTTTGCTCCGCGACGGAAAGATTAAAGGGTATCCGAAAAAACTTCCCCTACATTTTTAAGGATATAAATTTTCCACAAATAACTACATTTAAAACACGAGTAGTGCAACGTGCAGCATTAATGGCCGTTAAATCTAAACGAAGTAGGCTAATGTAAACTAAGATGGAGATTGCCAAACAAACTCATACGCTGGTCGGATGTTCAGGGGAAAAATGCACTTTAAAAAAAAAAAAAAATGGATGTGTGCAAGTCCACGCCCTTCGCGTTTAAATTAACTTCTAAGGGCATCACAACTCTTTTTGCACAAACAAATGAGAAATTGTACTGTTCGTACAGCAGTCAAAAACCACTTAAAATGTTAAAATCAGAAAAGTGGAAAAGCACTACACGGAGAACTAAAGAAACGTTCCCATGTCGGGACAGGTTTTAGCAAAATGCAGGTCAAAAATACATAAACTGTACAAAAACCGTTTTTGGGTTTTTTTCACGAACTCACACGCGCTATAAAATAATATATATCGTTATCTGTAAACACTTTTAAAACTGCAATATGTCGTCAGTTTTCCACATTTTAAGTAGGCGAGAAGAGTGATAATTCTAGATTGTTCTTGAGCTGATGTAAAAAGACTGCAGCAAGAAGACAAAAATGCATTATCTTGATGGTGATGGAGAAATAAACAAGAATAACATGTTACCTTTTGTTGTCAAAGTAACTTTCCCCAATACTAGACCGTTTTAAGTAGATGACATAATCCATTTACACAAATCCCTCCTGCCGGCGGGTTTCGTCCACATTCAAGTCCGCAGTGTTCCTTTTCCTCACAAGCGCAGGATTCTACAGGATGGGCGCCGGTCTGTTTCATTTGCTTTTCATTGGTTGATACAGCTGCCAATGATAATGAACCGCAAGCCGCGGAAGGATAAGCGAACGGTTATTGCACAGTCCCTTTAGCCAATCATTACATACTATAAGATTGGGAAGGTGGAGTCAAGATGGGAGGTGTCTGTTTTTCTGAAAACGCCTGAAGTGCTTGCAGTGTCCCGGCTGATTTTGTGCATATAAAGTGTTAACTTGACATTGTCAGACCTGCTCAAACCAATTGAGTCTTGCCGGCTAAAAGTATTATACTATATTCACAACGTTTGCTTATAAACGCTTTTTTTTCTCCTGACTTATAGGTACGAGAAAACGCTTCCACATATGATAACACAATTCGTCTTGATGTCTAGTTATTTAAGACGCTGAGCTTTTGGGGGTTCTGCACTTTTTTTGACCCTCTACACCCAAAAAAATCCAAACTTTTATATCATTTTTTTACCATGTTTTGAACAGGAAATTGCACTCTTATGATAAAGAGTAAACCAATAGGTGTCTTTAAAAAAATGTTTACTAGGACTTGAAGACGTGCATGTCACATCAACCGGCCCCTAATGGGATACGAGGGGTCAAAAATCACTCCTTTTCACAAAAGTTCGAAACAAAATACTTATTGGTAATATAGGCATGCAGAGTGTCGTCTTATGCAACTTCGAGGTTGCTGATCACACATATAATACTATTTTTGAAATTTCATTCTTTACCGGTGGCCCTAGCCCTCTAAGATCCACTCCCAGAAGGTTAAAAATTACTACATTAAAACATAAGCAGTAGGGTATTGTTTTAAACTAGTCTACGGCCGGTGGTTTCAAATATATTTTCGATTTCTGATTCTTAGGGATCTAGCCCTCTATGGACATCCTGTCAGAGTGTGCAAAACGACCGGCTTCTAATATTAGACTTTGAACATTTCAATTGAAGCACACATTTTTAATATTTTACACATCTGGCACAATTATTCTTATTTATTACGTTCTTCCATCTCACTGAGTACATTTTCTTATAAACACTCTGAATTAGAGCGGCTTAAGCTAATTCAGACTTTATGTTAAATATGCACGAATAATGCAATGCACGATTTATAAACCTCGTCAACAGGAAGCACTGCCAGCACTAAATTGTAACCACTGTGTATTATTCAAGCATTTTAAAACTGCACATTCACAAAGTAATAATCCAAGGATTCAACTGAATACGT
Source organism: Polypterus bichir lapradei (assembly GCA_026402145.1). Lineage (NCBI taxonomy): Eukaryota > Metazoa > Chordata > Cladistia > Polypteriformes > Polypteridae > Polypterus > Polypterus bichir. The sequence continues at coordinate 2,250,553 of JANRMT010062850.1, forward strand.
TTTTGGCGCAAATTAAGCTTTTGTTCTTTAAAACGCGCAGTTTCCGGACACAGGCTGGGGAAACCCCAAGCCTGGATTGGCATCAAATTGCCCAAGCAGCCTTGGACGGGGTGCCAGCTTTTAGCCTGTACAATTTTCGCATAAGTGGCAGACTGAAAAGTAGCGAACGACCAAACTGTTGTTGTTTGATAGACGTGGGTGATGACATACAAGCTCCACAGAAATCGATTAGAAGTGGGCAGAAAGTACTGCGATGTAACAACACTAAATTCTGCGCCACCTTGTCAACAACACCTTCCCTAAAAGATCCTTCGCAAGTAAGCAATTGGACTAGACATCAAAATGTGGTTTATTCTTATTTAATGTTTAACATTAATGTGCAGTAGTATATGGGAGCAAGAGATTGATCCGTCTGTTTATTTCCTATCTGTCTTATTTAGAGTAAAACGTATAATAATAATAAGAAGAAAAAGAAGAAGAAGAAGAAGAAGAAGAAGAAGAAGAAGAAGTTGGATCTAGCTGTGAAAATGTATGTCTTAGAAATCCCTGGATTGAAATAATTGTCACACTGCCCCGATTCTTGTTGACATTGAAGTTTCCTGTTGGGCCGAGGGGGCTCTTCTCGTGGCGGCCCCTTTGCCTATAGCAGCACAGGCCTGCCGTTCGCAATTACGTAAAGCACATGTGAGGCCACGTGCCTCGTCGCCCATTCATTGAAAAAGAAAACGTGCCGCGACATCTCTCTGCGTGCAGGTACAGCGTGACTCATCAGTGGAATATTTGGGCGTTCGCTTTAGATTCACAAGTTCCCATGCTGCTGATATGATAAAAATGCAGAACATGTAAGGGGACTTTGACGCCTAACAATCCTGCCTTGTTTCTAAATGTGCTGCTTTTACCTGCAAGCCCATTTCAAATTCTTAAAGCATGGTGGCGCAGCCTGTAGCATTGGTAATTGCAGTGCTCTGTCTTTGCAGATTTGCCTAGCAGGCGGGAATTACAAAACAGTTCAATGTAAGGGAGTCAACATCAGTCTGGGGGACTGTTTGGGAACAAGTGTTGCAAGACGAGGTTATATAAATTGATCATCACAAATGAACAGCACAGATCAAAATTCAGGCCTACCAAAATTCACTTCCTTAATCGCAAAATGTTATTAAATTCATTACCAAATAGACAGATATTCACAGAAGAAGAGAGTCTTCAAATGCTTCGTATTGAGAGGTTCAGAATTTAATGGAAGTGGGCATCTTGTTCAACCAGCTAGGAACTACACATGAAATGAGTCTGGACTGAGATTTGATGCCACCACAAGACTCCATTTATCAGCAGACCTGAGAAGGAAGAAGTATACAACCTCATAAGTGTCTCCAAATGCACTCACTGAACAAATTATTAGGAACACCTGTACACTTGCTTATCCATGCAATTAATTAGCCAATCATGTGGCCGCTGCTCAATGCACAAAACCATGCAGATACAGATCAGGAACGTCACTTAATAGTCACATCAAACATCAGAATGGGGAAAAAATGTGATCTCACTGATTTTGATCGTGGTATTATTACTGGTGCCAGATGAGCTGGTTTGTGTATTTATTTAACTGCTGTTCTTTTGGGATTTTTACCCAAACTTGTCTCTAGAATTATTCAGAATGGTGTGAAATGCAAAAAACATTCAGCAAGTTGCAGTTCTATGGCCAGAAACACCTTGTTAATGAGAGAGGCCAGAGGAGAATGGCCAGGTTGGTTGAAGTTGACAGAAAGGTTACAGTAACTCTGATTACTCTGTATAACTGTGGTGAGCAGAAAAGTATCTCAGAATGTTCAACACATTGAACATCTTGAGGTGAGTGGACTACAACAGCAGAAGACCTTGTCAGGTTCAACTTCTGTCATCCGAGAACAGAATGCTGAAGGTGCAAGCGGCACCGGCTCACCAAAACCGGACAGTTTAAGACTGGAAAAACGTAGCCTAATCTGAAGAATAGCAATTTCTGTTGTGGCACACTGATGGTAGGATCAGAATTTGGGGCCAGCAGCATGAATCCATGCACCCAACCTGCTTTGTGTGAACAATCCAGTATTAGTACAGTGGTCCTAATGATTTGTTCAGAGTGTATATACAGTAGTGCTGATTCTCTGAATACTCTGTTGACAAGCATTAAGGACTTCAACTTAATATAACAGCTACAGGGAGCCAATGTAGTGATTTGAAAAGAGGAGTGACATGTGCCCACTTTGACTGGTTGAATACCAAATGTGTAGTTGCATTTTGAATCATCTGCAGCAGCTTGGTGACACATGCTGGTACTTCTGCCAGCAGAGTAGTCCAGACATGCGGAGTCCAATGGTCTGATCTTGCAGATGTTGTATATAGTAAATCTGTAAGGCCAAGACACCACTGCAACATAGTCAGTGAAAAACAGCTGGTCATTGATCACCCCCCTAAGGCTGCGTAAAGAATAGGCGGTTGTTAACAATAATGAGGGGAGCTGAAAAGACAGAGGAGCTAGAATAACAAGAAGGTCTGTCTTTGCCAGGTTAAGCTGTAGATCAGCGTTTCCTGGCCTGTGTCAGCACTGCAGGTGGGCTGTGGCTGACCACAGACAAAATCCCATCCACCGGGTCTGATGATCATGCTCAATTCATGGTGGCAATATCACAGGTGGATCATGGCTGTTCCCGGATGACCTCGCAACCCACACTCTGACAATTGTGCTTGACTCACCAAGGGTGAAAAGCATTGATGAGCGTGTTTGATTCATCTAATATTCTGACTCTCTGTTGTCTTCTCTCTTGCAATGTTACCATAGCCTGAACCAAGTAGCATTCATTAGTCCAGACATGTCCTCCATCGCTCTTCACTGCTTTGTGATCAGCTTGTTTCATTTAAGGGTCAACAGGAGCTTCAACACATCCTTGCAGGTATGAACCTAATGGTTGATGATTGTGCAGGACCCCAAACCCTCCCATTTCCCCTATGTTTTGATGATCATACTAAACTCATGGTTCGTGGGTCACAAACACATTCAAATGTGAAACACACGGTTGTGACACGACAAAGGTTGAGAAACACTGCATGGTGCTCCATCATACAGGCTGCAATATCAGTAAGACATGCTGACATTCTAGCTGAGACCATGTGGTCCTCTGGAAGGTATGACAGGAACAAAAATAACATTGTGCATGAATCTGAACAGCAATGTATTGGATGTGGACCAGACCCACCTAGAACAGTATTCATACGGTATTCAGCATGAGTGATATGTTAGACTTCTTATGACAGTTTTAAAGTATGTGTTGGGTTTACGACTAAATACATTTCAACTTTACTGCATACAACAAAAAATTAGTTTACTAAAACTTGAAACATTAAAAATTTACTGTTAACCATAATTAACTTTAGCCTCTGGTATAAAATAGGCTGCAGTGCCATTGATCAAGAAACTGGATATTCAATGGGTTAATTTTGTAAATTCAGTTACATTTATGAGAAAGCATCTAATTTAAAAAAATAATTATAGTAAGGTCTTTGCACAGTGCCTATAGATATTCATCAAGCCCCTTTCAAATAGTCACTTCTTTTATCTTAAAGCCTGACATCAAGACCTATTAAAATCTCTTTTTCCTGCTTTAATTATACATTTTGCCTTACAACATTCAAGTAATGAAAAAAGGCCAGAGCTCTGAAAAAAATCAATAAAAAAATGAAAAACTAAAATAACAGGGATGGAAAAGCGACCAGTCCTCTGATGACAGCCATCAGTCTGTCTAGATGTGTCTCTATTAGCTTTGTGAAACCTGCACTGGGGTATATTTGCTCATTGTTCCTTGCAGGATTGTTCGAGTTCAGTGAAATTCCGTGGTGAGCAGCGATGGGCTGCTGTCTTCAAGGCCATCCACAGATTTTCTGTCGGATTTAAGTCAGGGTTCTAACTTGGTCACTCAGTATCAGTTACTTTCCTATATTGTTTTTTTCTGGTGGCGAGTTTAGGGTTGTTGTTCTACTGGAAGATGAACTGTCTGACCACATTCAGCTGTCTGGCAGAAAGCTGCAAGTTTTCCTGAAGAACATGGGTTTATTTGGCAGTATTCATTTTCCCATTCTAGACCATCCAAGCTGGCACTGCCACCTGAACCTGACACAGACAAGCGTGGGGCACAAGTTCAAGGCACACGTTTTATTTTTTCTTTTTCCTTGTGGGAAATGCCTTCCCTGTTTCCCACAGGCATAACACAGTCCAAAGCACAGCACAAACACTGTACATCCTCTTTTCCTCTCCTCTGATCAAGCTACATCTTCCTCCTCCCGACTCTGGCTCCTTGAGTAGTGGCTGCTGGCTCCTTTTTATAAGTTACACGGAAGTGCTCCATGTGCTTGATGACTCATTTCCGGCAGCACTTCCGGGTGTGGTAGAAGAACTGCCAAAAAGGGCTTAGTAGCTCCTGCTGCAGCACCCCCTGGCGGCGACTGCAGATCCCAACAGGGCTGCTCCAAACTCCAACTCCCATGAATGCCTGCAGGAGTCCAAGGCAATGCTGCAACCCAGGGGGCTGCCATCTAGCGTCCCGGGGGAGGTAACGCTCTGGCCATGATTGCTCCCTTGGTCCTCCCAGCGTGGAGGTGTCCCAGCCGGGCAAGGGCCCTAGCCACACGCTACACCATCAATCCTGACCAACTGACCAATCCCAGCTGAATACATACTCCCCTACAAAATAACGTTGCCTCCACCACCACACTTCATAGGAGGTTTGGCGAGTTTTGGGTAGTGTGCTGCTGTGCTTGGTTTTTGCCATACATAGCACTTGGAGTTCAGTCCAAAAACTTCAGTCCTGTCTCATCTGACCATAAAACCTTCCACCATTACATCAGAATCTTCCAAGTGTGGTACTTTTTCAGAAGGGGCTTCTCTTTTGGTACCCTGCCACACAGGCTGGCTTTGTGTACAGCTTGTGAGAGTGTCGTAAAATGTACAGACGCAAACACTTGTAAGTCATTCAAAAGTTCCATTTACCTCTTGGTAGCTCCCATGATCAATGTCTTCCTGTCTTGGTCACCCAGTTTGGAGGGACAGGCCAATCCAGGCTAAGTGTCGGTTTGCACTTCCTGAGCTTCAGTGTGATCTGCTGCACTCATCATTTTGTTCATGTTTAGATTGTTAAGATATTTCAAGAATTGTGCACGGTCTAGTTGTTCAACTTCTTAAGGATCTGTAAGTTTTTTAAAGTATAACCATCAAGTGCTCCAACTTTTTCAGTGAAATGAGCATTTTGATGACGGTTGTGAAGTGTGCAGTCTTGATGAATGGCGTCATGATCTATGTGGATGGATAATGAAAAAAAATGTCTTCTTTCTGCTTACTGAACCAGTGATTCTTCTTTTAGGTGTCAATATGTTCTAGACCATACCAGACTGTTTTCCAAGACCACTTTATCCTGAGCACGGGGCTGCAGCCTATCCCAGCAAGCATTGAGCACAAGGCAGGAACAATCCCCTGGACATGGCGCCAGTCTTGTGAAAATACACACACACACACTCTCACACTAGGGCCAACCTTGTGGCATCAATCCCTCTAACTTGCATGTCTTTAGTCTGTGGGAGGAAGCCCCCATGGACATGGGGAGAACATGAAACTCCACCCAGGGTGGACCTAGAATGTGAACCGTGGTCTGTTTAGTGCAAGGCAGCAGCACTGCCACTGCACCACTATGTCACCCATGTTCTAGACCAGTGGTTCTTGGTGTTTCTGACCGAGGAACACTTTGTGAAGTCAAAGTGGCCAACAGCCATACATTACACATTACAATTATCACATACTTTTAGCTATAGGTACTTAGAAAAAAAAATATATAGACTAAAGGTAGAAGAAGAAGAAGAAGAAGAAGAAGAAGAAGAAGAAGAAGAAGAAGAGTGGTCACCCAGACTGAAATAGTGAGTTAGCAGGCTTGAACGGGACTATTTATTGGAAAGCACCTCCTCAATTAAATTGCCTGTACTTTCCCCGAGATTAAGCCTACGGAACGTGCTCTAAGAAAGGCAATAAAAACCAGCAATAACAGAACTCAGTCAGACTTGCACTGCTCCTCAGTCTCAGTCTATGCTGGAAGCTAATTCTCATGCTGGCTCCTTATTGTTGGTTTTACCCACAGGCCTCTCAGGTCTGGATGGTATACCCTATTTGAATCTCTTGCCCTGAGATACCCTGCCCACCAGGAAGGATAGTCTGCATTACAAGACTAACATTCAGACCCCACTTGATGTACATATACAAGGCCCAGATGATCCATGATAAAGCCTTGAAGATGGTGTTATGGCGCTAAGACACAAGACGATTAGAACATCAGAAGTGGCCTGCATCAGAATTCACATACAATTAAAAGAAGGCTGTTGTCAGGGGTTGGCTTTTAGGCTGGATAAAAAAGAGTGAAGGAGGAAAGTTGGAAAGGGACAGAGGCTGCAAATTTAAAGAAATGTCAAAAGTGAGAAAGAGAGCAAGTAAAGAGGAAGAAGCCACAAGGAAGGAGTGCTGTAGAAGTAAAAGATCTTATCATTAGCTAAAAAGTCAGACATAGCGCACTGTGGTTGGTGTCTTACTTCATCTAAGAAAAATAACTAGGTCACCCTACTAACCACACGGCTCATGCTTATGGACCCCTAGTGGCCAATGGATCTCACTTTGATAGCCACTGCTCTAGATTACATCAATGTCAATAACCAGTTTGCTTAAATTCCTTCAGTCTCTCCTCATAGCTCACACCTTAGTCCAATGGAATCAGGTAAGTGGCTCTTCTCTGGACCTTCTCTATAGAGTGCTGCTAGTTCTGTACTATGGAGACCAAAACTGCACACAGTCCTCCAGGTGAGGCCTCACCAGTGTGCTACAACATTTAAACATTAACATCCCTTGACTTGTACTCCACACACTGTGACATATAACCTAACACTGGCCGCTTCTGTACACTGTCTTGATGTGGACATTGAGGTCTCCACTACGACTCCCAGGTCTTTCTCATAAGGGACACTTTCAAGTTTCAGATCTCCAACTGTGTATTCAAACTTAACACTTTAACTTCCAATGTGTAATACTTCACATTTACTTGCATTAAATTTCATTTGTCACAAATCTCACCAAGCCTGTATTCAGTCCAATTCTCCTTGTAACAACTAAGCTAATTCTTCGCCACCTGCCTTTCCAATGAGTTTGGTATCATCGACAAAGGTAACCAGTTTGTCATTTATACTGTAGTGCCAAGTCAATGTTCATCAGAACTGACCAAACGGATTCTGGCTCTTTGCAACCATCTTTTAGGTAGCTTGCCACCCTTAGAAGAGATAATAGATTATATTTTATTTGTCCTCAAGGGGAAATAAACATTTTGCAGAAGCTCCAAATTAAATAAAATCAAACAACAAACCTCCCACCCTAAAATACGCATTAAAAACCTCTGGCTTGGATAACAAAGGGTTACCACTGTTAATATGGGCTTGTAGGTGACAGGAAGATGAGATCAGACCCGTACAGAGTGTGCTATAGTTTTATATTTAAAGGCATCAATATTTGGATAAAGTAGTGTCTACAAAAGGAGCAGGCCTAATAGACCTTGATTTCATCTTTGAAGTTGCCAGCATTAAGAATTATTTGTCAAAAAGACGTTGGTACAAAGTGAATCATGTCTGTTTCTGAGTCAGCCAGGAGGATGTAACTTACTGTCCCAGGCAGTGACATGGACGAAAGACAGCATGGTATTGCCCAACTAGTAGGAATTCATATCCAGCTCTGTCAGCCTTTCCAAGTTTTATAGGCTCACATGCAGCTGGCTCTGAAGCTACCCATTTGCATTTTAGAACGCCAGCTCATTTAGTTGGTGGCCCAACTTGCCAGTGTTGTTACATTGACCTCCCTTCAAAATTGCTATCCCCATCGACCACTTTCACTTCCTTGCAAAAGTGCAAAACCTCTTCAAAATGCTGAGGTGGTCTTTGTTTCCACTACGGTAAACATCAACGGAAGCTTGACTGCTTTGATGTCAGGTGGTGCGGCAGGGGTGTTAAATGTACTTCTGTGGAGTGATCTGTCCATCATTGGTGGGCAGGTGAGCTTCCTTGCGTGGAGCTGCAGATATAATGGACTTTTGGCTGGCTTCCTTCATTGAACTGATGCAACAAATGGAAATGTAAAATTCCAGGCCTGGATTGAAGCTTCAAGACTTCTAGACACTCACTGCACATTCTACAATCTGCCTTGTCCCTTACCTGCATAGTCCCATTTGTTAGCCCTGCTGCACATTGCTCACCTGAGGTCAACGACAACTTAATCTACTACACTTTCTCCCAGATCCATGAGCATAAAGCCTTGCTGGTAAGCCATGCACCAAGGCAGTGGGATCTTTGCTGATGGAGAAGTGGGTGTGGGGCTCAGAGGTTGCAGTTAGCTGTGTCTCTTCCTGTACTGATTTTTGATTTGATATATTTTATTAATCCCCAAGGGGAAATTGTCTTTTCACATGACCTTTGAAAATCAGAACATAGGGTCAGCCATTGATGCTGCAAACTGCATCCCAGAACCCGGATTCCAGCCTTGAAACTCTCCAATAACATCTTTAGTAGAGCCCAGCAAGTCTATTTTGGGTTTCTATGGCACTCAGTGCTTGGCTAAGTTGGACTGTAAGTTTTCATCCCACTTCTGACACCAGTGTAGTGCCAAGCCAAGGTTTGTCAGCACCAACTGGACATGAAATTCTACTCTTCACATTGCTCTTTTAGATAAATCATTATCCTTACAAGGGTGGCTCACTGTGGCCACACTAGTTGGAGTTTGTTTGAGACTTTGGTAGGCTTGCCTCTTTTTATGGCCTCCCCTGTAGATGGTTCTGAAGTTGACCTGAACGATGGAAAGCCCCTTTGTACTGCAGATCACTCATCATTAAATGATGTAACTTATCAGTGACATTACAATATTTATTTTCAAACCGTTATATATTAAAAAGAGTAGGGGCCCCAGCTGTGATCCCTGAGGGACACCCCTTTTAATATCACCTAATTCTGAAAAAGTTTCCCTCAGCATAACACTTTCCAGAGTTTCAGCAAATTCCATGCCCACCTATGCACCGTGCCTTGAATTCCTTCTGTTTAATTATTAACCTCACACATCCTACCTTATCAGAAGCCTTCTGAAAATTAAGATAAATACTATCAAATGCACCTCTCTTATCTTGCATTCTTGTAGCTTCCTCATAGAATTTGAGCATATTCATGAAACACAGCCTCTCTCGTCTGGGCCATTGCTAATAAACCTGCTTTAGATGTGCTGTTTAATCTTAATACACTCTACCATTACCAAAGAGATTAGATTTGATTAAAGATCTTTATTGTCACCTACATTGTGACGGCACAGTGACATTCTTGTGCCACAGTGGTGGTGATGTATAAATAAATAAACAACAGTAGCAGAAAATAAATAGACAAGAGTGGGGAAAAAAGTAAAGTAGGATTACACATAAACCAGTAGGTGGGTACAGTACACAGTGTAGGGCAGGAAGGTTCAGGTTACTGGGAGCTCAGTGGCCTTATCGCCTGGGGGAAGAAGTTGTCCCTGAAGCAGGTGGAGCGAGTGATGAGGCTCCAGTAGTCCTTTCATAGAAGGCAGAAGCAAAAAACAAGGGATGAGCTGGGTGGCTGTTATCAGAAATGACAGGTTCAGCTCTCCTCTGACATCTGGTTGAGTAGATGGTATGAAGCTGTGGAAGATCAGTTCTAATTATTTTAGAAGCTGTACATACAGTTCTTTGGAGCAGTCTGAGATTCTGGCAGGTGAGGGTTCCAAACCACACCATGGAAAGAAAAAGCCTTTTTCAGTGTGCAGGTGGTGATGACGGACCAGGAAATTCAGTCAGTGATGTGGACACCCAGGAGGAACCCAAACTGTCTGGACAGGGGAGCTGGTAACGTGGAGTGGAGCATGACTGCCTTTCTTCTTTCGGAAGTCAACACTGTTTTTCTTTTTTTGTCGACATTCAGGGAGAGTGTGTTGTTATGGAACCATACAGTCAGTCAGGTGTTTTACCTCCTTTTTGTAACCAGCCTCATCATCGTTGTGAACATTTAATTAGCTATTATTTCTCAGAGTAGTGTCTAGTTTGTACGTCTGGTAGGTGTCCATCCCTAATAATGCAGTATTATGAAGAGTGCCGTCGCTGTGTTTTTTCATTAGTATTAAGGTATTCCTAGTTATGTATTTTTTCTTCCTTTACTTTGTTCTTTTATGCTTTCTATCTTTTCACATTCTGACTTCCAGAAGAATGTTAATGATTCTTTATCTTTGAGAATAGAAGTGCGAAGGATGAGAGGTGAGGAGAGATTGCGCTTTACTGGCACTGAAGAAGGGCAAGCCACCTTTGTAGGAAGACATAGCTCCAACAGTCTGAGTAGGTTGGCCCAGAGGGGCAGCTGGGCTCTGATGGAGTCTGGTCCAAGAATACTCATGAATCTAACATTTGAGTAGTTTATCTTTATACTAAGCACACTACCTTGATTGTCATGAGGTGTCACGAAGGCCTCTTCTCCTCTTTCAACATGCCTTTAAACACTTGGGGAGTCCTTGCTTGTCTGCCTTGTTATCTTCTAGACTCTCTTTCCTGCTTTCCATCATCTCCTATCTTTTTCTACAGAATTCATATTCTAGTCTTCTGTAACAACTACTGGGTCAACTTTATTACGTTCACTATAGACTTTATAAAAAGGCTCAGAGCCAAACTTGATAATGTAAGACTTAAGAATCACAGGTGCATGATGGGATGTCCTAACTGTAATCCATGTAGCATTTTGAATTGTAGGATAATAAACTGATCTGAAAAGAGTTGTAGTACAGTTCATAACCTTCTCTCATACAGATGAGCGAGTTAACTTTTCTGTCCTTTCTAAAGTGAACAAACAAGTTACTTTGCCTAAATTTATAACTCGGAGAATACAATTTTACTGTGGAAATATTAGCACTAAAAGTCAGATCACTGACATAGGTAACAATGCATCTGTGTGTGGATTCAGCAAACTTTACATTCAAGTTACAGTCCTCTCTGCCAATTGTAGAGTTTGCAAATACTCTAAACAAATGAATGAGCTGACTGCCACAGGTCTAATCATAGACTCGTTTAACTTTTCTGTCAGGATACTAAACAGGCTCTCCATATTGAACTTGAACTTTATTGCCAGGCAACATAATTGGTCGGTATTTCTCTTGGTGTTACATCCATACAGTACATATGAAAAGGCAAATACAATTTAACAACACAATATTCAATACAAGACACCATCACAATATATATACAGAAGAGTAGTTAAGAAAAAGCACAAAACACATGCAGTTAGGTCCATAAATATTTGGACAGAGACAACTTTTTTCTAATTTTGGTTCTGTACATTACCACAATGAATTTTAAATGAAACAACTCAGATGCAGTTGAAGTGCTGCCTTTCAGCTTTAATTCAGTGGGGTGAACAAAATGATTGCATAAAACCAAGATCAACCTCTACCAGAATGATGGCAAGAAAAAAGTATGGAGAAGGCGTGGAGCAGCTCATTATCCAAAGCATACCACATCATCTGTAAAACACGGTGGAGGCAGTGTGATGGCTTGGGCGTGCAAGGCTGCCAGTGACACTGGGACACTAGTGTTTATTGATGATGTGACACAGGACAGAAGCAGCCAAATGAATTCTGAGGTGTTCAGAGACATACTGTCTGCTCAAATCCAGCTAAATGCAGTCAAATTGATTGGGTGGCGTTTCATGATACAGATGGACAATGACCCAAAACATACAGCCAAAGCAACCCAGGCGTTTATTAAAGCAAAAAGTGGAAAATTCTTGAATGGCTAAGTCAGTCACCTGATCTTAACCCAACCGAGTATGCATTTCACTTGTTGAAGACTAAACTTCAAACAGAAAGGCCCACAAACAAACAGCAACTGGAAGCTGCTGCAGTAAAGGCCTGGCAGAGCATTAAAAAGGAGGAAACCCAGCATCTGGTGATGTCCATAAGTTCAAGACTTCAGGCTGTCATTGCCAGCAAAGGGTTTTCAACGAAGTATTAGAAATGAACATTTTATTTCCAGTTATTTTAATTTGTCCAATTACTTTTGAGCCCCTGAAACAAAGGAATTGTATTAAAAAAATGCTTTAGTTGCCTCACATTTTTATGCAATCTTTTTGTTCACCCCACTGAATTAAAGCTGAAAGTCTGCATTTCAACTGCATTGGAGTTGTTTCATTTAAAATACATTGTGGTAATGTACAGAACCAAAATTAGAAAAAAGTTGTCTCTGTCCAAATATTTATGGACCTAACTGTAATTTATATTGAATGGAGGAGTATAGAAATCGGGAAAGAGAGAAAGGAGTCACAGACAGATTTTAACGAGAGGAACTGCAGTAGGAAAGAAACAGTTTAAATGTCTAGTAGTTCTTGCCTTTAGTGACCACTAGCGTTTCCTTGCTGGCAGTAACAGGAAGAGAGGACTGTCCAGGCGAGTGTAGCCTTTAAATAGATTTCCTGACCCGTGATGTATGCAGGACCTCAGAGATGTCCATTTTCAGGCGTACCATCGCAATGCATGGCGAAGTTCATATCCCAAAGATACCAACAGAACTACAAATGACTGCATAAAAAAAAAAAGCTGTGACGTATTATGTTTATTATTATAATATGTATTGCATGTGAATTAAGTGTATCATCTCAAGCCTAGTAAAGTGATATATAGGGGGATGACAAATGTACAGAACTGGGCATTTAGTTCCTGATTGTCCAATGATTTCAGGTGTCTAGTCCCTAATCTTTAACATCCCCCTCCCCCCCTTCCTACATAGGTAACCCTCTCCTGCTCTTCAAATGTACAATAGCCCGTGGAGGATGACTTTGACTGTGGGATAACGCATGGAGAACCCACCATAACCACATGCTTTTTCATTCAACATACTTGTAGGAAAAGCGCCATTATCAGTAAGGGGCTAAGCCCCTAATAAGTGATAAAGCTAGCAATGTGTCTGGCAAAACCCTGAGCGATTTCTCACTGATTACACTGGAAGGTATATATGGACGGGGCAGCAAAGCTGAGTGAACTGGCCCACGGCTGGATTATATGACATCCTACAGAGGTGAAAGAAGCTAATACTTCCTGAAGGCACTACAGACGTGTGCGCAGTCATGAACTGGCATCCCAAGGGGACACACCGAGTGGCTCAGAATGTCAGGGTGTTAATCAGCTTGTGTAATGCTCTGCAATGAGAACATTCAAAACCGACAAAAAATCTAAATCAAACAAACAACATGCAGGAAGCACCAATCAAGAAAAGAACCGAGTGTTTGAACCCCAGAGAGTCAAGTGGTCATCAGTACAGCCCTAGAAGTGGGGAGGATCTTTTTAATACGTGGATGTATGACCTTGGATCCTGGCACTGTCTGCCTAATGGCTGTATAATCCAGTTACGCAGCCCATCTATAGCAGTGAAACAAAAGAGACTCTCATCAATTTGCTTGAGCATGAAGAACACAGCTTTGTTTTCCACTTGCTGGATGTGTATAAGCATGTCCCCCACAATGACAAAATTACAATTTCTTCTTTATTTTCTTCTTGCTTCGTATTTAAATAATAGGCTATTTTTTTTTACTCCCTTAATCTGTGAATCAGAAAAAAATATCCTTGTGACTCTCTTCAATTCACTACCAAACCAAGATTTTATCAAATTACTATTTTTTTCTTTTAATTAAATGCTGCCACATTCCTGGTGTCCCACTCTCTTTTTAATCTGTCAAGTCATTTCTCTGCCAAGATCGTCATCTTCTGTCCAGACTGATACCGTTTAGCCTTACATTACGTAAACACTGGTATACCTGCATGGAGGCTTTTAGTCTTATGCATCTAGAGCATATGGACACCTGACGAAGACAGACTTGGCCTCGGTGCAGCGTGGACACAGCAGCTTCTCAAAAGTGCAACACACTCTATATTGGTACACTCCTAGAACTGTCACTCATTAGCTGGTGCAGGACAACTACAAGTTAAATTCAGTGCCATGTTCCTGAAAGCATTTCTTCAATCCATATAAAACTGCAAGTCACAGATGCTACTGTGGAAGGGTATGGGAATATTATCGATTCCTTCACTATGAGCAAGACGCCATATCTCATACTAGTTCAATGGTTACCTGCACCTATGAGTAATGCTAAAGTAATAAAATGTTGCAAGAGTCAAGGTATTACACCACAGACTAAATATGAACATATAAAAACACGGCAAGGAACTCTTAAGATGATATACCTTATCTATGCTGTTTAAGTAATTCTCTGGATGGAAAAAAATATCTGTACAACATGCACTACTCTAATGAGTAAAAATTTGCCAATTGTCAACGTGTCACTAGAAGTCCTGTCTAGCAGTTATGGGAAACGGAAACCCTAACATGCATACTAAATGATCTAATGGGATAAAAGTCAGTAATGAAAATAGTTGCTGGTAGGTCTGCAGTACTGCTTCTCTCCAAATGATCATGTCTCCATAAGATCTTAAAAAGAAAGTGAAGCTTGATTCTTTCACTAAAGCCACAAAGTCAACTTTCTGCCTCATTTGATCTGTTGAAATAAAGTGTGCCGTGATAACTCTTAACGGCTCTTTTAAGTCGATCCACTGCCTGCCACATCTTTCTCTACCAAGGTACAGCAAGTCTAGTTCTGACATGCTACTTTAGTTGACAGTAACCCCTGTTACTAAACACAACTTGTATCCTCCACCATTGACACATGAAGTACACTCCACAAACCTGAATGAAATGCCACTAGAAATGCTGTAGATGCTTCATCCCAGTTAGACAATTCACATGCTTAAGTGTACTTAAATTGGTCGAAGTTCAAATTTGAAGGATTACTTCTACCTACAAAAAAAGAAAAAAAAAAAAAAAGCTTAATAAATCCAAAGCATCTGTTAATACAGTTCATCTGTATGTATAGTGATGTCTAAAGTATGCAGTATACGAATTATTAATCAAACTACTAAAGCTAATTTCAGGGTTTTACAATGTGATACAGCTTACTTAAAATAACTTGTGCAGTTGCACATAAAGCTCCAACGTACAAGCCCCAACTTCCTAATATCTTAACTGAATATTTCAGACAGCTGCACAACACACCTACCAAGTCTTCCTTTGTTAGTTGAGACCAATGAACTTTATAGATTTAAAAAAAAAAAAAAAAAAAAAAAAAAAAAGTGATACAATTCCCAGCATAACTAAATATTACACTGGCCGGCTGTTAATAAAACCCCATACTGCAGTGTTCAATTAAATGCTTTAATGTGAATTTGATATTTTTAATTTTACATTTCTTTTAATGTATTATGAACAAATTGCTTTTTTTTTTTTTTTTAATACCAAACTAAAAATAACTCAAAGCAGTTGATTATGTGGATTTGCCATATAAAATTGTGTTCTAAAGTAAAGCTTTACTTATAGACCCTTTAAGATATCCTCTGTGTTTGCACCTTATAATGGGGCCTAAAGTAAGCTGGGTCCAAACAAAGGTTTAAACTCCCCAAATACATCCATATTTAAAGGCACTAATTTTATCAAATCTTAATTCACCTTGAGATTGTACAACTATTGTATCCAAGCAGGAACACATTTCACCCCTCCACCTTTTTGAGTGCAAGTAAACTCACAGGTCTTCTTTCAGTGGTCTTCCATTAGAGTACCCAGATCCAGCTTAAGTACTACAAGCCATGACCTTAAATTATGGATACCACAAAGTAGTAGATTAAAACTGTAAAGTTTACTTTATAAATATATGTTCATGATCTGAATGTGCACATTTTCATGAGACAAAATTGCACTGAACAGCTTCAGACATGTTTGGTATTGCACTGGTGAACTTCCTTATTTACGTCTAAACTCCACACTCACACAAGTTGCTGCGAGTAGATGAACAGAAAACGTATTCTTACTTCAAGCAACAAAGTTCCAAGAATCAGTCATAAACATTCCTATTTTACATTTTTTTTTTCCACAAGAATACTTCAAATGCAGAAGACATGTTTTCTTGACTTGCTGCTTCAAAGTGGACATCCAGCAGGAAAAAAAAAAAAAAAAATGTATTGAACGCGTCAAATGTTTTTCTCAGTGAATAGATTTCTAATGGGACTATTGACATGAAATTTTAACCACCCAAGTAATCCACATATATAAAGAAATGAAAACAATCAAGTCCATAAATTAACTTGTGTAATAAAGACAGACAGGGTTTTTTTTTTTTTTGATAAGAATCTGCTGCCATCTACCAGGAAGCTGAAGATGAAACGATGGGGGGGGGGGGGGGGGGAAATTTCCTACGAAAAAAAATCACAAACTAAGCCAAAAAAAATCTAAATTGATTTCAGAGGGTTTCAGAGGAAAAAAAAAAAAGCTGCTAGAAAAGCCCAGTGAATCACCAGACTTGAATCACATTGAAAAATCTATGGAAAGAACTGAAGATCAGAGTTCATTAGCAGAGGCCCCCGGAACCTTCAAGATTTGAAGACAATGAGCAATGCACGCGACCAGTTTCTCCATACAGGATACGTCTTGAAGCCGTCATTACCAACAAAGGATTTTCTACTAAGTATTAAATAAACTTCAGTAAGCGTGTCCAATACTTATTCCTTGTGTCATTCCACTTTATTACACAATTAATGGACTTCGTATGTGTGGATTACTTGGGATGTTACCAACATCTGGTGAAAAGTTCATGTCCACTAGCCCCATGAGAAATATTTACTGGAAAAAAAAAATGCGTTCAATACTCATTTTCCCCACTGTATTTGTTAAGTTTAAGCCTTTGATTGGGTTACCTTAAGCCCTATTGTATGATGGAACAGACAAGGCATTTTTAAAATTCATAAAAAATGCTTCACTTCAGAACACAATTTTATAATGGTAAATATATACCAACCTGTCAGTACAAGTCTGGATAAACTGAAGTTAAAACACAGTCTTTTACAGATCCTGAAGTAAACACTTTACAAGCCACCCAATTTCAGTAAGGAGACATTGTTCAAAAAGGGGGAAGAGGATCAAATGAAAGGTAAAAATTAATTACTTCCAACTAACCTTCAATCTCGCTGCAACAAGTACCACTAGGTGGCAGGCTAACATAAGGAAACAATCTCAAAACCGGTTGTTTAAAAATGAATATGCAGTTGACAGCAAATCACTTCCCAACCCCCACCCATTTTTGTCCTGCAATCCACAATATTGTACTTCTGAAAAAGCCCCCAACCACAATAAAGTTGAGATCAAGTAATCAAGCATCATTAAGCTTACTTTACTATACAGCATTAACATTGCAGTCATTTTCCAATCCCATAAGAAATGTCAAGCTTGGAGACCTAAAAAGCTTTCCTAAAAATCAACATGCAGTTTAGTGCAAAAGACTGCACAACAGTACAGGTATTTAAAAAGTTACTGTGACATATTGCACTATTATAAACGATTAAAGTACATTTGTGAAAACTTTCAAATAATGCTTCAAAAAGAAAAGCATCTCAAACTTGTAAGCTTAAACAGTTTAATAGAACAATCTTGCCCATCCATTCAATCCAGCACTTTTTCTTGCTTGATTTGTAAACCTATACAGAAGGATTGTTAATTTTTCTTATAGCTTATCATTGGTAGTGGCTGATTAACTTAAATGGAAAATGTAATTATTCCAGTTCAAAGAATACTAATTTCATCACCATATTAAAACTTAAATGACGATAACAGCACACCAAACTTCAATACAATGTTAATGCAACCAATTAATTTTGACCCATTCTAACACATGTACAGCATTTCAGAATAGCAAGAAAACCAACATGCCATTACAATTACAAATGTAAATTTCTAGTTTAAGACAGACATTTCCAAACATGGAAGTGCTGGAAAATCTTCCTTGTTCTGTCTTTAAGGTACATGAGGCAACTTTGGACAAGAGTTCACTGTTCCCTTAAAGTTTATCATGCAGATAATAGTTTTAGTGAATGCAGCATGATTTATAAAGGGTAATGGGAAGGCTAGAGTTGTATTAAACTATCACATTAAAAATTGACAGCCAATATAATTAAATGGACCAGTCTGTGCAGATTTTTTATTAGGGTTAACAAAACATTTTACACTTACACAGAAAGAATTACATTTGCACTATGTGACAAGAGTGTTTAAACCACCTTATACATCAGACACATGCCATTTCTTTCTGGTAAACATGAAGTTACAGCTGTAGTTGGGTACTACAGGTAAAAAGGATGCAACAAGGATCATCTACAGCAGAGCACTGCAATTAGTACAGAGAAGTGGAAACCATCTCCCATTTATCACCACTTGTGGAATAAAAGGCAGTAATGAGCTAGATTGCCAATGTAAATAAAATACTGGCCATTGAACCAAAAAAAAAAAAAAAAAAAAAATCTTTGGATATGTAGAAAAAACCCCTTATTCCCCAGACTTCAAAATTTACTGGTCACTGCCATCTCTTGTTTCTTTATTTTTTCTGACCTCTTCAATTTTCTTCTCCTGAAACAAAAGAATTTAAAACTGATTAATGCCACTTCTAGTGCATCACCTAAAAGAAGTGTGCACTTTAATATAAATTGTAACACACTTCAATGGGCTACAACTGTTAAAACACCTGCACTGCTAAAACCAAACAATTGTACAGACTACTTCAACAGTTTAATTATAGAAAGACAAAATTTAAAATGAGTGACAATGTCCTGTTTAAGCGAAGAACCATGGCTTAGGTGCTATGAACATTTTCTTCAGCAAGAAGTCGCATCCTCCTGTAAAAACTCAAGTTTCCAAATAAAGGTTTATTACCTTCTCTTTTAAGCGTTCCATTTTTGCTGCCATTTGCGCAGAGCGGTTTTCCTGATTGGCCTCCATTTTCAGGGTTAATTTTTCCTCTGCCATTTTACTGAAGTTATTATTCTCCTCCGCTGCCTTTTGGAGCACCTCCTTCTCATGCTCCCGTTTCTCTGCCAAGTGCTTCAGTACCTCTGCTTCATGAGACTAAAGCACAGAGAAAGCAAATCCTTAGTTTCCACCAGCAACCCAATTTACCAAGTTTGATTCTATAGGCTTCACAATGTGACTCATACGTTAATAATCAAAAGGCTAAAAGTGATTATTCATATAGCAAAAATTCTCTAAATTGTCAAAACTTAGGATAAAGTCCCAAATATGCAAAATGAAAGCAACCACCACCTGAATTTTGGTAACAAATATCCTCTAAACACTTTATTCGATGACATGAATTAAATTACAGATAACTAGAAACTCCAGTACAATTTACAAACTGCACTGTCAGATATTCACTGTACATTAGTATACAAACATTTATAAACAGAATATTTAATACTGTTGAAATAAATCTAATTACTGTGATCGCAACCTCCATAATGGGGGGGGGGAACCCACACTAAAGCAAGGAAATACTACACTTGCAGTACATGCTAAAATTTTCACAATCCTCCATTAACACAGCTAACTATAATAGTGCCTTAATGTAGGAACTTTTCCAAAGAACCCTTTGCTTAGCCTTACAAGAAATTACATTTTTATACTAAACATTTAATGAAAAGCTACAACACAAGAGGATCAATACCTTACGCCTTTCTTCTGCAGCCACCAACTTCCTCTGAATCTCCTCTAAAGAAAGATCTTTCTTCTTAGGAGGGGAGAGGGGAAACTCTGGCATAGCTTCTGCATTTGTTGGGCTCAAGATCAGCTCAAACGCCTGACCAGAGGCACGCTTGTCTAGTTCCTTCACCTGAATTTCTAAGACAGAACAAGACAGGCAAAATAAAACAGTTTAAATATTCCAAAGGGATGCATATAAAAACACAATGATTTTCTGATTAGCACAGCTGCTGCAAGACATGGCAGTGTTTCTACCCACTATACCTTTATGCAACTTAACTCCAGGCACCTGCGTTATTGTGAAGAGTCTCTTAATCTGCATTGTTTGTATACTACAATGTTAAGAGATTACTGGGATCCAAATCTCCAACTCCCTAAACCTCAGCAGTGTAAAAATTGGGGACAGAAAATCTATTGGGCAGACGAATGAGAACACTCCTGAAATACTTACTGTATGTTTATAGGGGATATATATATATATATATATTTTTTTTTTTTTTTTTAAACAGAGATTCAGTTACTCAACTACCTGAGCAAAAACCAGGCAGCAGAAATAATCCTTTTCACAGGGCTAAATCCTTATGCTTGCTTCTCTCTCGTAACTTGTCATTCTGTTCTTTGAGTTGGTTGGGGATTGAGTGTCGATTACCTTCTGAAAATATTCTAATTGTTAGTGTATATTTTTTTTGGACTGGATGGCATTTTTGTATTCATTTTGTTAAAAAAATAAAGCTCTAGCAGACTTTATTCCAAGGCTCTGAACTAATTTTATTTCAGTAAGCAGTCAAATAAATGACACCAAGGAGAAGAGAGATGTTTTTCAGGGGACCACCATATAAATGAATAGTTTGGCCTTATCTGCTCTCTTAACCAGGAAGAGATTAGAAATGTCTTACTGAATGGTAGCATGCAACATTCAATTTAGTACTGCAGCAAATGCAAGCTAAACAGACAGAATGATTTTCAATTGCAAGGCCCTGAAGCATCAAAACCTAACAAAACTCCAGCAGACGGAGTACACACAAGAGACAGGCACTAGGATGGGAAATAGAGGGGACTTATTTTAAATCATAGTCAACATGGAACACTGTCAAACAAAGGTGTGAAGTGTGGCATTCAAAATTGAGCTAGCAAGTAAATCGGCACTCAAATTCCCCAAATGGATAAATCACTTAAAATGTAGTTTAAAAGGACCACTCATCAAATATAGCTAAATGACCTTTATTTCTATACCCATTAAAATGTAGTTGGGACTAATGTTGATTGCAATTAAATGCTTGTACATATGATCACAGAGGGGTCTATTGGGTTATGTTCATCTATGTAATCATATGGAATGCCATAACAATTAAACAAATGAATTGAAAAAACAGGTTCAGGGTTACTGTACGAATTAAATCAACTGATGTCCAAAGGCAAACTGTCCAAGGATGGTTTCAACTTGAGTTGCACTGAATTATATGGACAAGACTGTTTAAACCATTGAGCTCTCTAACTGGATTAAAGCCAATAAAGACAGAACACAACTGGACCAGCTGAATACAGCAACTTCTGAATGTGGGTTTTCACACTGGCCATTATAATTCTCCTTAAGTAAAACCAAAGTGGTCTATAAAATGTGTTTAATGGTTTCCTCCCTATACTTGTTTTACTGGGGTGCGAACTGTAAAAGGAACAAGTATGAAGTAACAATGCTGGTGGTCCTTGCAAGAGATGCTCATGGTCTTTATACATCAGCCCAAACTATGGGCGAGTCAGGCAAATGCTTTTCTGGCCTATTATTCCTAAGGCAACAAAAACATGACCCTGCACAACTTTATTCTTTGTGACCAGCACTGAATTCACCAGAACAAAATTTACCCCCACCTTATAGACTTAAAACGAAAATACTGCAGAATGATATTTGAATAGGTGGCGCAGTGGTAGTGCTGCTGCTTTGCAGTAAGGACACTGTGGAAGATAGTGGGTTTGCTTCCCAGTTCTTCCCTGTGTGGATAGCGCTTTGAGTACTGAGAAAAGCGCTATATAAATGTAATGAATTAATATTAGGACTTTTGGCATGAGTGATACAGAATGTAGGACTACACCACTTCATTGAATATACCAAGTTTGAACTCCATTTGTGAAACAAGGTTGCAATACATGCCTTTGCCTAGGTCAAGGGAATCTGACACATCTTTACATGACTATAGTTGCCCATAAACAAACATGTTGTGAATATAGCTTACCGAACATATCTTCACATATTTAGAGGTCTTAAATTCTATTGGGGGCAAGTCACATTCATACTTTTGAAATACAACTCCCTTTCACTTCCAAAGATGACTGCAACCTGTGATCATATAAAAAACTCAAGACTTAATTTTTCTTCAGTTTCTGAACGCATTCCATATAGCCCAAGAAGAGCACCATTTAAATGCATTGGCAATCTTTAGCTTGTGAACCACTTTTTAAACAAAGAATGAACTTCATGCAGCTTTTTCTCTGCTCTGATTATTTTCCAGTAAAGCACATCTTCAGTGCTTGGGCAAAATGTTATGGAGAGGGGGGAGAAAAAAAAAAAAAACCCACACACACAAACATACTTGAAGTAAACACTGTATAAAGCCCTAATTGGTCCAAAATGATATAACCACTAGGCAGTACCGATTGGTTTTGTCAGAGTATATACTTTCATTGCTCAAAACATGACTTTCAAAAACATAGCTTATATTACACCACTTTAGTTTTTGATCATTTCCCCCCCAGCCCCCCCCAACAAAAAAAAACGTTGATAAACCTTTCACTGGTTAAAAGAAAAACATTTAAAAAGTTTTCAATTAAAAATTTGAAAACGTTATCCTCTTCAATTTTTACAATAAACATTTTGAAAAGGTAACCAATACTTTGGATTAATATAGAATACGAGTTTAACCAACAAAAACAGGTTATTAGCATGACCCAATTCTTTCACAAATTAACCCATTATAATTCAAAGATAGCAATCAAATCAGTTTGGGTGAAGACACAAAGCAAAAAATCTTTAGTGTTCACAGATGCTTAAAAATGCGATACTTAGGCGTAAACTTCAGCTCCATTACAATACATTTTCCTACCCATGACAAATTGAGTAAAAGCTACAAAATGTTATTCAAGAAGCATCAAATATAAAATTTAAAAACGGCCAAGCAGTGCACCCGCTACCTTTACGAGGCACTGGTACCTACCAGAAGACATGGTGTTCAAGCTACTTGCAGATACCTACAGAAAAAAAGGCATAAGAAAATTACAAATCAGTCAATCTTAAAGGCAGTCCCTCAACTCTGGCAGACAGTGGTATGAACAGCCTTTACACACAAAAAACAAAACAAAAACAAAGAATCCAGTAAGAATAATTAAAAACTTGTATTCACAAAAATAAAGCCTTGTGAACTGAATTACTTTTGCATTTGTTTATGTCAAATCATAAACCAGCGTTACTGTTCCATTTAAATAAAGGGGAATAAATGCATCAATGTCCGTTTGAAAACCGTGTTAAACTCGTCAGACAAGAACATCTGTTGCAATTACAGTAGACTGGATAGATTTCCAAGTTAACGCCAAATTGTATCTAGCATTAAGAAGTCCATCTTTACAAATTTATTCACACGAAGACAAGCATAAATGCACAAGATCCGTCTTAGTCGTGTTGCTCATTGTGTATGCTGATCTTTGTACTGTATCACCAAAAAGGCAAAGCTGAAATTAATGAGCAAGATTGATTGAACCGACAGTGGGCTACAATCCGATTCGTTTATTTTCCAAGGGTCTCGCCCAATAATTAACTGCTCCACAAACAAAAGATGCGACAGGAGATCGTGCCGCCAAACGCCCGGATACAATATTAAATTACACATTTAAAAAAGATCCTTAAATTACTGAGTCCCGTTAACCTAGAAGTCAAACCATGGCAACCACCCACTGTGTTGTGACATCGGGGATTTTAATAATGCATCAACAATTTTTAAAAGTCAACTTAAATTACCCCGAAGCACCCGCGTTTTTGTTTCCAAACTTGAAAGCGTCCAGTGAAGCGTGCGCTTCACTCATTGCAGTCATTTCCACACTACCCCGTCAATGCGTGCACTGTATAGGTTGGAGACAAAGAAGCAAAGACTAACGAAACGTGTTAAGTAATCTTTAAGCATTTTCAATCGGCGAAGCAAAACAAGAGGCTTGCTGAAAAAAGCCCATCACATTGCAACGACCGTTTGTTCACCGCCCCGCGTCTGCAAGCTTTAAGTGAATCAAAAGTGTGTGTGTGTGTCTGCCCCACATGCGCACGTGTCTGTTCAAAACGCGCGCTCCACTACAAACAAAACACGGAGGGGGGGGGGGGGGGAAGAACGGTGTTACAGACAAAGCACAAAACGGATCATTCTTTACAGGTGCAATTGATTTCGACAAGATTTCACCAACGTTTAAACATTATACACCACAATGAAAAAATAACCTGAAATGGTGAAGGTAGCCATATAAAACAGCATACAATAAAACAATGACATAAAACAATCTACCGCTTTATTTGTTTTAAGGAGTTTTGGTAGTCCAAAAAATAAAAACTACACCACGAATACAAGTATATTGTAAATTGACATCCGCCCAGCGATGTCTGCGAATGTGAATTGATTATTTCCCCGATCTCGAAGGACGAGTGCCAGAAGCATATCCAACAATAGAAAATGCCGAATATAGAACTGGAAGCAATAAACAGACGTCTGTTCTTGATGAACAAAGGTTTCTTTTGGTTTAAAAAAAAAAATTCTACTAAACAAATGCTGAGCGCGTGCTCCTGCCCTCCTCCCCTTTCTCCTTGTCCTCTTGTCCCTATTAAAAATACAGACACACACAATTAAAACAAAAGGGTGCGCCCTGCTGCGATACGCAAACCATTGACACTTTATAAGAACGGGATGCCCAATACACTCCCACTACTTTCCAGCTACTTGATTATAAACCAACTTGTATTCATTTCACATCCTATCAGCCTTTCGATGTTCTTTTCAAAGAACTATTCGAGTCCTACCAGCAACACCGTATCAGCTACGTGAACACTCAAGATGCTCACAAAGAATGAGGGTACTCGAGTTGCTACGGGAGAAACCGGTGCCGCCCAATTTTGCGCCTAAGCCCCACATTGTAAGAAAACGTTCGTTTATTTTTTTAATAAGAAAACACGAAATTTGTTAAAAAATAATTATACACCAAAAAGCGAACACAGACCCCATATCTTCCCCGTGTTATTTTTGTCTAGAATATTCGAGGCACCCCTTCGGAAAACAAAGGTGTTTCTCGACTTAAACCGAAAAAGCACAACATACAGCAAAACTAGCAAACTGGAAAATCACGCATCTTACAGGTATTACCGAAAAGCTCAAAAATTTCTAACAAGCAGATTAAACACTGATATTAACAAGAACTATATAAAATATATATATATATATATTTTGTATTAAGATACGTAGCAATGAGTATTCAAATAATCAACTGCATCCCTACATAGCACATTACCCACCTCTCACGCAGAGCGCCTAAGTGCTTTCTAAACAACCCCACCAGCGCGCGCCGATTTCTTTCTCCGTTCTCGAACCTGCCAGTTCGCGCAAAAACCTACTAAACTGTCACATGATATTGCAATATTAGGATTTTATTGGTCAGTTTCGTATAGACACACCCATTCAGCATCAGCAGACTTCTGGGAACTGTAGTCTTGTGTTGGTTCATATAAAAAGAAGGAGCTGAACTGGGGTGGGTCTATGTATGCTCTTTGTTCATGGTGAAATACATGATCTACTATTACTATCTTTAAAATACATATGTTTAGGAGTTGACATTTAATAAAACATCGGCATAACTACATGTTATTTGATATATACACAACTGATATATGTCACTTCCAAATTATTTTTAAAGCAACACCGCTCGTTGCGTTTCTGAGGATGCAACAGATACATGATTTCTGCCTCGTTCAATTAAATTTGTTTTCACTGTTAGAAAGTTTTTGTTTAGTTTGGTGATAATACTTAATGCGACTTAATTTTCAACCCATGTTGGTGTTCGATACCTATGCGTGTAGCTCGAGTCTGACTCAATCGGAAGACAACAAAGCTTCTGATACAAATCACAGAGCATGTGGAAATCTTTAACCAGGAGGCACAAACTGGAGAACAATGTACTTGTTTGAGAAACATTTACAATGCGAAGACTTGTGCTCAGTTGAATTTTTTTTGTATTTCCAGCCAAATTTATTTGTCAATACCTCAAACGTGACTCAGCTTGCATTTTTAATCTTCTAATTTATGTTGCCTCATCTGTAAAGGCGGACCTCGCGTTTCATCTACCAGATTCAAACAGAATATCAAATATCGATCCTTTCACAGTTTCACTATTATATTTCTGTGCGATCGATGCAAACAGGTAGGGTCGCTGTCAGAAAATCAACGAGTAATTCAATTATAATTAATCTGTAAATGCATATATAATTTAAACCAAATATGAAAACGACATAATATTCTCAAGTGAACGTAATCTAGTTCAGGGTCACTAGCGATTGGAGTTGAAATACCGGGAGGATTCGGCATATGACAGGAGGGAAGCCGAGACATGTCGCCCTTCCATCGCACGAATATATCGGTATTAATGAAGTAATGTTAAGAAAACTCTGGAATACTGTGACGAAGGCTCGTTTGCACACTAACTTATTTAGTTGCTACGCGTTAAAATACTTTAAATGAAGGAAATTACTAAATGGCAGGATTACAAGTACCATCTCTGCCTTTGAATGACAGCCCACCGTGTGTTATTTAGAATACCGAGGGAGGCACGAGACACAAGGTCTACTTTGCAGACTCACGTGTGTGATTGCATAAGCAAGTGTGATGGACGGCGGCGGCGGCAGCATCGAGGTGGTGGCGCGTGGATCTCTGACGTGACATCTTAATTCGTTTTCTTGCAATAGCGCGTGGAGTGATGGCTACTGACACCCCCTTGATCTGCTGGTCAGTGGTAGCGACTTCTTTGTGCCTGTCATCCCTGGCAACGCCTTCACGTGCAGTCTCGAGCGGTAACTTCAGTGACCTCAGTCGTTTGTTTTTATGGCTTTACAGCATGCGTTTGAAGTATCTTGTACATTATATATGTTGTATATAATGTATCTGCGTGGATGCGTATATCCATTATATAGTCATATGAAAAAGTTTGGGAACCCCTCTCAGCCTGCATAATAATTTACTTTCAACAAAAATGATAACAGTGGTATGTCTTTCATTTCCTAGGAACATCTGAGTACTGGGGTGTTTTCCAAACAAAGATTTTTAGTGAAGAAGTATTTAGTTGTATGAAATTAAATCAAATGTGAAAAACTGGCTGTGCAAAAATGTGGGTCCCCTTGTCATTTTGCTGATCTGAATGCATGTAACTGCTCAATACTGATTACTTGCAACACCAAATTGGTTGGATTATCTCGTTAAGCCTTGAACTTCATAGACAGGTGTGTCCAGTCATGAGAAAAAGTATTTAAGGTGGTCAATTGCAAGTTGTGCTTCCCTTTGACTCTCCTCTGAAGAGTGACAGCATGGGATCCTCAAAGCAACTCTCAAAAGATCTGAAAACAAAGATTGTTCAGTATCATGGTTTAGGGGAAGGCTACAAAAAGCTATCTCAGAGGTTTAAACTGTCAGTTTCAACTGTAAGGAATGTAATCGGGAAATGGAAGGCCACAGGCACAGTTGCTGTTAAACCCAGGTCTGGCAGGCCAAGAAAAATACAGGAGCGACATATGCGCAGGATTGTGAGAATGGTTACAGACAACCCATAGATCATGTCCAAAGACCTGCAAGAACACCTTGCTGCAGATGGTGTATCTGTACATCATTCTACAATTCAGCACAATTTGCACCAAGAACATCTGTATGGCAGGGTGATGAGAAAGAAGCCCTTTCTGCACTCACGCCACCAACAGAGTCGCTTGTTGTATGCAAATGCCAGATTCATTTTGGAATAAGTGCTTTGGACTGATGAGACAAAAATTGAGTTATTTGGTCATAACAAAAAGTGCTTTGCATGGAGGAAGAAGAACACCACATTCCAAGAAAAACACCAGCTACCTACTCTCAAATTTGGTGGAGGTTCCATCATGCTGCGGGGCTGTGTGGCTAGTTCAGGGACTGGAGCCCTTGTTATAATCGAGGGTCAGATGAATTCAACCCTATATCAACAAATTCTTCAGGATAATGTTCAAGCATCCATCACAAAGTTGAAGTTATGCAGGGGTTGGACATTCCAACAAGACAATGACCCAAAACACAGTTTGAAATCTACAAAGGCATTCGTGCAGAGGGAGAACTACAATGTTCTGGAAAGGCTGTCACAATCTCCTGACTTGAATATCATCGAAAATCTATGGGATGATTTAAAGCAGGCTATCCATGCTTGGCAGCCATCAAATTTAGCTGAAATGGAGAGATTTTGTATGGAAGAATGGTCAAAAATACCTCCATCCAGAATCCAGACACTCATCAAAGGCTATAGGAGGCATCTAGAGGCTGTTATATTTGCAAAAGGAAGCTCAACTAAGTATTGATGTAATATCTCTGTTGGGGTGCCCAAATTTATGCACCTGTCTAATTTTGTTATGATGCATATTTTCTGTTAATCCAATAAACTTAATGTCACTACTGAAATACTACTGTTTCCGTAAGGCATCTCATATATTAAAAGGAAGTTGTTACTTTGAAAGCTGAGCCAATGATAAACAAAAATCCAAAGAATTAAGAGGGGTTCCTAAACTTTTTCATATGACTGTATCTACCGCACAAATTAGTGTGACTACCCGCTCACTCATGATGGTCGCGTGTTCTTATGGTGGCACAACAATGATACAAAGGGCTGGGGAGCAGTTTGTCATTCACTTCGATCACCTAAGGCTGCATTTGCAGATTTTCTTAGTGAGATATCCATGTGCAAAATAGATTTATAGGAAATGCCATTTGGAGTATTATACAGTGGGTTCAGAAAGTATTCAGACGCCTTTTAAATGGATACATTTACCATTATATCCGTCAATGTGCATTCAATACTCCGTAATGGCAAAGTGAAAACATGTCTCCAGAACAGAAATCTGCCATTCTTGAAAGTTTTCTAGCATTTAATTTAGTGCTTTATAGAAGCCTCTTTGACAGCTTCCAGTCTTCCTGGGTAAGTCTCTACAAGATTTACACACTTGCATTGGGCTAGTTTATCCCATTCTTCCTGGAAAATCCTATCAAGCTTTGTTAGATTAAATTAATTAGGGGGTTCATAAATTGATGGATGGATTGTTGCTATTCTCAGTTGTATGCTATAACTGTATCAGGTATAGACAGTCATGCCTGCAGGTTTAGAACAGTTTCATTTTTCATTCCAATGTTTGTTAACAGACATTGACAAGATGTTTATTATAGCATTTGTCAGAATGCACGGGACAGTGTGATTTAGTGTCTAAATAAAGTACATTGAACTGTAAAGTTGAAGAATGCCTGTTCAATTCCCAGCACAAACATAGTGTATGATACTGAAAAAATCACTCACTGTGTTACAACTATTGATATCAGACATGCAAACAGCGATACATAGATAGATAATATGGCATAAATACACACCAGAATGACTAAAAAGGAAGATAATTAAAAAGAAAGAAACAAGTCTAATGGTAAATGGAGTACCCGGAAAAAAACTCACAAGAACATGGAGAGAAAATATAACCCCCTGACAGAGATAACTGAACTGAGAATGAACCTGAGGTTCTTTAAATTGTAATTTACATTTACTTATTTGGCTGACACTTGTATCAAAGGTGATTTGCAACAGTTGAGATATAATTGGTTATATTTTCTTTTGTTTTTTTGTTTTCCAGTTGGAGCACAGGCAGGTGAAGTGACTTGCTTATGGTCACATAGTGTCAGTAGCAGGATTTGAACCCACACATCACTGATTACAGTCTAAATCCTTAGCCACTATACCCCACTGCCAGCCTTATTGAATTTTAAAATTAGAGTAAAGAATGAAGTTTTAACCCAATCACAGAAATGTGATCCACATTAGAGGTCTACTGTTTGATAAGAGTTTCCGCTAACCTGGTTTCTTCCCTTCATAATTTTAAATACTTTTGCCATGGTTTGTTATTTTAGAGTCACTTTGGATAAAAGCCTCATTTAAATAAATCAGCTTGGCTGTATTTATTACAAATATTTATAAAACTTGTGTTTGCTTTGTTTCAGTAGAAGGCTGTCAACCTACATACACTTTTGAAAATGATAATGATTTTATAATTTCAGCCACTTTAAACAATTTGCCATTTCCCTTTGCTCCTGCATAAATTAGTGCTTCTTTAGTTGTATTCCGTTATCTGAGTCAAGGCTATTATTAGAAGATGAAATGTGTTTTCTTTTTGCCCACTTCACAAGGACTCCATCAGGAGACAGTAAAGGAGAGATGTATTTTATTATATTTATAGTAGATCTACTGCACATTTGTTACGGTAATTATTTCATTACTTTAATATTTCTGAATTGATTAAATGTGGAAAATGTCATTCAATAAATTAGTAGCAAAAAACAAATCTCATATAACAGTAAATGCCTGCTTTTAACTTTTTTCATTACAATACGGAATAATTTTAGTAGCAACTTTAGGAGAATTAAATAAGGTAAAAGCATAATGCCAAAACAAGTGCTTTCTAAGTGCCATAAAAATCCATGTTCATCACTATGCTCAGTCTCCCAGTAAAAAGAAAATGAAAACTGTATCTGCCATTGTCAATGTGGATATTTTTTGGTTTTTAATTTAAAGGGTTATATACAGTATGCATGTCCTAAAAGACATAAGGAGTGAAACTTGTTACATTCTTCTGGCCTCTTTTTGTGTGTTTTATTCAGGTTTCACCTGCTTATTAATCAGCCCTTCTTTCAACAACAACAACAACAACATTTATTTATATAGCACATTTACATACAAAAAAATGTAGCTCAAAGTGCTTTACATAATGAATAGTTATTATGATGAATTGAACATACAGAGTATCAGGATTAAGTTAAAGTGAAGTTAGGAGAAGGCCATGTTAAAGTAATGTGTTTTCAGCAGTGTTTTAAAGTGCTCTACTGTATTAGCCTGGCGAATTCCTATTGGCAGGCTATTCCAGATTTTAGGTGCATAACAGCAGTAGGCCGCCTCACCACTTCTTTTAAGTTTAGCTTTTGGAATTGTAAGGAGACACTCATTTGAGGATCTAAGGTTACGATTTGGAATATAGGGTGTCAGACATTCTGATATATAAGATGGAGCTTTATAAACAATAAGCAGAATTTTAAAGTCAATTCTGAAAGACACAGGTAACCAGTGTAGTGACATCAAAACTGGAGAAATGTGTTCAGATTTTCTTTTCCTAGTTAGGATTCTAGCAGCTGCATTCTGCACTCGTTGCAAATGATGTATGTCTTTATTGGGTAGTCCTGAGAGGAGTGCGTTACAGTAATCTAGTCAACTGAAAACAAAAGCGTGAATTAATTTCTTAGCATCTTTAAATGATATAAGAGGTCTAACTTTTGCTATGTTTCTTAAGTGAAAAAATGCTGTCCTAGTGGTCTGATGAATATGCAATTTAAAATTCAGGTTACAGTCAACAGTTACCCCTAAGTTTTTTACTTCCGTCTTAACTTTTAATCCTAATGCATCAAGTTTATTTCTGATAACCTCATTGAATCCGTTATTGCCAATTACTAAAATTTCAGTTTTCTCTTTATTTAGCTTGAGAAAATTACTATTCATCCATTCAGAAATACCAGTAAGACATTGTGTTAGTGAATTGAGAGAGTCGGTGTCATCAGGTGCTATTGATAAGTACAGCTGTGTGTCATCAGCATAGCTGTGGTAGCTCACGTTGTAACCTGAGATAATCTGACCTAACGGAAGCATGTAGATTGAGAAGAGCAGCGGACCCAGGATAGAGCCTTGTGGAACACCATATAGAATATCATCTGTCTTTGAGTTGTGATTACCACAACTCACAAAGAATTTTCTCCCTGCCAGGTAGGATTCAAACCAATTTAAGACACTACCAGAGAGGCCCACCCATTGACTAAGGCGATTTCTAAGAATATTATGATCAATGGTGTTAAATGCGGCACTCAGATCTAGGAGGATGAGAACAGATAAATGGCCCCTGTCTGCATTTACCCTCAAGTCATTTACTACTTTAACGAGTGCAGTTTCTGTGCTGTGATTTGTTCCAAAACCTGACTGAAATTTATCAAGAATAGCATGTTTATTGAGGTGGTCATTTAACTGCATAATGACTGCCTTCTCTAGAATTTTACTTAAGAAGGACAAGTTAGAGATGGGTGTAAAATTTTCAAAAGCAGAGGGGTCAAGATTATTTTTCTTGAGTAGGGTTTTAACTACAGCAGTCTTAAGACAGTCTGGGAAGACCCCCGTATTTAATGACGAATTTACTATGTCAAGAATATTATCAATTAGCACGCCCGATACTTCCTTGAAAAACCTTGTTGGTATTGGGTCAAGGACGCAGGTGGAGAGTTTCAGTTGAGAGATTATTCTATGTAAATCAGGTACATCTATCCTGGTGAAAGAATTTAATTTGTTTATAATGGAGTGCTGGGGCTTAGGAGGTTCCACAGTGTTGGGGAGATGTACTATGTTATTTCTAATATCATTAATTTTTTGATTGAAAAATACAACAATGTTCTCACAGGTTTCACTGGAAGTATTTTGGGGGCATTCCTTTGTGTTACCTGGGTTTAACAGATGATCAATTGTAGAAAATAAGACTCTGGGATTACTAGCATTGTTATTTATAATCTTAGAGAAACAGCAGTGCCTCTCAAGACGGACTGTGTTATTGTATTCTGTTATTTTAACCTTCAATATCTCATAATGGATAGTTAGTTTAGTTTTCCTCCATTTACGCTCAGCTCTACGACATGTTCTTTTTAAATCAGACACTCTTTGGGTCTTCCATGGAATAACAATGATAGAAGATTTTTTAACTGTCTTTTCAGGTGCAACTATGTCAACAGCAGCTCTTACTTTAGAATTAAAGTTTTCCACCTTACTATTTACATTATCCTCGCTATTATAGTTGGCACTATAAACGGACTGATTGCTTAGAATGTTTGTAAGTTTTAAAGCTGCTGATGAGTCAAAGAAAGATGAGTCTCCCTTAGAACAGATGTTCTTCCCAGCCTGCAACTCACTTAATTTACTAAAGCATCGCCACTGAATGGTTTAGAAAATGGTTAGATGTATATGTATTTAAAGCAAAAGAGAAATACAGTTACGGAATAAATTTTAGGAACACCTGTATACCTGTTTAACCATACAATTATCTAATCAGTCAGTCACGTAGCACCAGTGCAATGTATAAAACAATGGATATACAGGTCAGGAGCTTCAGCTAATGTTCACATCAAACACCAGAATGGGATAAAATGTGATCTCAGTGATTTCAACTGTGACATGATGGTTGCTGCCAGACAGGCTGGTTTGAGTGTTTCGGTAACTGCTGATCTCCTGGGATTTTCACACAAAACATTCTCTACAGTTTACTGGTTTGGGCGAAAAACATCAAAACAGTTCATCTTGGTTCGAGCTGACAGAAAGGCTATAGTAACTCAGACAATCACTCTGTACAGCTGTGGTGAGCAGAAAAGTATCTAGGAATGCACATGTTGAATCTAGAAGCAGATGGGCTGCAACAGCTGAAGAACACATGTTGGGTTCTACTCATGTCAGGAAAGAACAGAATCCTGTGGCTGCAGTAGGTACAGAGTCACCAAAACTAGACAGCTGAAGGCTGAGAAAGCGTAGCCTGGTCTGATGAATTTCAATTTCTGCTGAGGCCCACATATGGTAGTGTCAGAATTTGGCAACAGCAACAAAATTCTATGTACTCAACCTGCCTTGTATTCCCAGTCCAGGATGGTGGTGGTGGCATGATGGTGAGTGGAATGTTTTCTTAGTACATTTTGGGCCTGTTAATACCAATCAGTCATTGTTTGAACGCCATGATATGTTGTTCTGCACTCCCCAGTCACTTCATGAATCCATTAATTCTCTACTGCACCTTTCATAGTGAGCACTTTCACAATATAACTTACAGAAATCTGCAGCTGTTCTGTCATACAATTACATAAAAACAAACTTTTCTAAAAGTAGGCTTCTACAGACAATTGTGTAACATCTTGCATGTCATTTCCACAGCAGATAACTTCTAGCAGCAAAGATTCTTTGAAATGCTCCATCAGTTTTAAAGAGAGAATTAAAGTCTATCTGGTGTGATCTAAACAAAAACAAAATTTAGATACCAATGTATAAAAAAAGTCACCCTGTAGGACAGCAATAAAAAGCCGACCATAGGATAACACTGCCGATTACATAAGACTCAATGATTTATGAAGCTGCTGGTGACATGGATCTGTCCATCTGTGTTGTAAAGATATAGAGCGTCAAAGTCACGTTTGTGCTGCTCCCCTGCAGCTGGATGGTTACATAACACTGAACGACCCTGCAGATTGACTCCTTTCTGCCTTCAGGCTGGTGGCTTTAAGTATGTCCTTTTCAAAGAAGAATAAAAAGAGACTGGCTTTAGTGTTAAAAAAACAAGTTTCTTCATGTATCTGCTTATTTACATGTATGAATTTAAAAAAACACTTGCCCAGTATAAACATGAGCTGA
Source organism: Polypterus bichir lapradei (assembly GCA_026402145.1). Lineage (NCBI taxonomy): Eukaryota > Metazoa > Chordata > Cladistia > Polypteriformes > Polypteridae > Polypterus > Polypterus bichir. The sequence goes on from JANRMT010062850.1 coordinate 2,284,995, forward strand.
CTGAGATCTGCTCTTTCTGTTGAGGAGTGTCCACACAAACAGGCATGGGGGGTGGGGGGGGACATAATCTGGAGAAATATCTGTAACAAGCAGAGTGAAACCCACCCGGGAATTCATATCTAATGGACCACCCTTCCTAAAAGGAACAGAAACGCCAGTCCAGCCTCCTCAGAATAGTTGCCAAAATGCCATACCTCCTTGGCATATCTGCTCTCCATGTTGTTATTGTTAAATACATTTTTTACTCTAGTCGAAAAATAAAGTTTCCTATTTATATTCAGCTTGACTATTCTGTTCTTGGCTAGTTGCTAGAACAGTAGAGGAAATAACCATTTAATTTCACCCTTTGTATTTGGAGTGGGGTGAGTGTAGTTACGAATTCTTTCAGCAGTCTTCAATTGTTCTGAATGAGCAAATCTGATTAAAGACCAGAGGGCTGTGCAGGATGTCGCTCACACCTAGAAAGCTGTTTTGTTAAGCTAACGTTTTATATGAAGTCATTAAATCTGAAAGTTTGTTTACTAAAGGTATTGGGTTTATACATCCACCTATCACTGTAGATTGCTTAACAAATAACATAGAAGCAGGCATCACTTATTAGAACAACCTCAACAACAATGGTATGAGCTTTTGAAATGCAGTGTCTATAAAAAATATTCATTCCTTTGGAAGCTTTCATTTTTTATTGTTATACTACTTTGAATAGCAGTGGATTTAATTTGACATTTTTTGAAACTGATCGACAGATAAAGACCTTTTTGATCTCAAAGTGAAAATAGATTTCTGCAAAGTAGTCAAAATGAAACACAAATATGAAACATAAAATAATTGATCACATAACCACTCACCTCCTTCTTGTCAGTATGTAATAGATGCATCTTTGGCAGCCATGACAGTCTGTGCACAGGTATTTCTCTCTATCACATATCTTTTTTTCCCTCCAGTCTGCTTCACAAAACCTCACAGACTCTGTCAGTTTGCATGGACATTCACAAATTCTCAATTGGACTGAGATGTGGATTCTGACTCAGCCACTCCTAGACATTATCATTGTTGTTATTAAGCAATTTCTTGTGTAGCTTTGGCTTTATGTTTGGAGTTGTTGTCTTCCTGCAAAACAGATCTTCTTCCAAGGCACAGGTTCCTTGCAAACTGCATCTGCTTTTTCTCCATAATTCCTTTCATTTTTCTGTATTAATTTTCCCTTCAACCCAACACAAGCCTTCCAGGGCTTGCTGCAGAGAAGCATTACCACAGCATGATGCTGCCACCACCACGTGGCTTCATGTTGGGGATGGTTATGTCTTTCATAATGTACAGTGTTCAAACATGGCATTTAGTCTGAAGAGTAGATGACAAAGTAGAAAGTTGTAAAGAATTCAAAAACGTTGGCGCGATACACATGCAGAGCAGGTTAGAGATAATGGAAGTATGAAAATTCGAGAGTCTAAAAAAAATGATAGTAAAGATCGCATTAGCAAACAAATGGAAATTATTACTCGGTGAAATAACGGAACAGCGAAAACAGTTTGAATATATTGTTCGGATTTAAACTTTAAGTCAGAGATTTGTAGATCATGTAATTCGTGTTATCATCAGGGAAAAGTAGTGTTTCTTCCCAATGAAGAGGTGTATCCGCGAGAATTTAAAGATTTGTTGTTTAGTGAAAGTGAAATCCCCCGAGAGAAAATTTCAAACCCCATGAGGCAAGAGATTTGGAAAAGTCCTGCCCACATCTAAAATATTTACAACCACGCATACAGTTCAATTATTTCTCATTTGTGTCAATGCTATTGTCAGACACAGTTCGTATAGAGAGAAAGAAACGATATTCACTCACGGGCAGTTATATGTTGCGATGTCACGATGTATTTCCAAACACGGAATCAAAATTCGATGTGATATTGATGAAAAGGTAAAAGCGAAAAGAGACTGAATATATGGACATAGGTGATATGACAGAAGTATGTAGATATTGTTTGGCTTTAAACTTTAAGTCGGAGACTTGTAGATCATCTAAGTCATATTGCCATCAGGGAAATGTAGTGTTTCTTCCCAATGAAGAGGCCTATCCGCAAGAATTAAATGTTTTGTTGTTTGGTGAAAGTGAAATCCACATACGCAAGTGGAACAGACACAAAGTTGTTGGCGTGTAGCACAGGCAGGGGGGGTTGGCGAGCAAAGTGAGCAGGGGGCTCAGTGATAACCTTTTAAATACTTTATCATATCTAATTTGCATTGGTCAACCACTCTTATAAATAATGGCACTTCATTACTGGGTTGTGTGGTTACTTGACAAAACACAATTTAATTCTGGGAAGGATTCTTTGCATATGGAGTTGGCTCCTTGTGATTTGAAAAACTTACTAATATGTGCAGAAAAAAAAATCTTTAATGCATGGTATGCTACCTAGCAGTACACTAATAAATTAAGAAAACTGGGACCTCGCCCGTGTCATTGTATGCAGCTGGAGTCTTTTCAAAATCCTCACCTAACGGTATTTCACAAATCTGTTGCCATCTGTTTGTGGTTATTTACTGCACTGAACGCGTTGCAGATCTAAATCAATAAAGGTTCTTTCTGGAACCTTCATGTGGATGGGTCTTTTGGGAACAAAAAGTAGTTCCTCTATGGCATCACTCTGAAGAAACACCCTAACACCTTTATTTTTAAGAGTACCTGTATGGTTAGAAATGAAAATACAGTATTTCTGTTATTTTTAGTGTCCTAGCCATTAACCAGTTACAGAAATACCTCCTTTTAAATTTATTCTCCATTGGTGTTGTCTTCAACATGTATGCTCCCCTTGACCAGGGAATGCAGAGGCACTTAGATGAGGATGTGTGTATTTACGTAACTATAGCACAGTGGTCTGGTTTATTATCATGATTATTATATGATTAAAAATTAATCAATAAATCTGAATTAAAGAAAAATTATTTGCCTGGATGAATAATTCAAGTGCAATTACTTACATACTTCCTGATGTAGCTTCCCAGAATAAATATTAATGGTAGGGCTTTTAACACTTACTGCTATTAGAGGCACTCTGACAAAAGTGATATTAAAAATAAGTTAGTGGTTTGGGGAAAAATGCTTGAATTGCTGCTTCCTAATGAGATAGCAATATTGCTTTGTGTTTAGAATTTGAGGACAGTTTTATATTCAGCTGGTTCACCCCTGTGCTTGCTGGTGTGCCTGGGCTTCTCCTCATCCTGCTATACAAGAGCACAGAGTTCATGCCTTTCAGTGAAAGAGAAAAAAGATTTTATTTCTCATTTGTCCTTTTTACTTCTCACAGACAAATCCTTGCAAGTCTGAAATGGAGTAAGATGGCTCAGAAGGGAATGGCCAGTTGGAAGGTGTCACACATGTGCGCTTAGGAGAAAGATGGTAGGTTCAAATAATGTTGTTTGTCCACCAGGTGTTGGCGCTGTCATCTGACCCTCGCTCCTTTTGTCCCTCTGCAGACCAGGAGAAGAACTAGCTAAACAGTGATGTCACCACCAACCCTCTCTCTGATGACGTGACTTCCGTCCTTACCTGATGACATCTTCCTTCCTTCCTCTTCCTCTTCCAGCCACCCTGGACCATCCCCTTCCTGTCTCCGCCATATAAATGCCTCTATTCTCCCACCTGTATACAGTTCTGTTTTGAACTCAGTTGTAACCATGTGGTTTTTTTGCTGCATTTTTCAGTAAATGGGGAGGCCATCCCCAAACCTTTTGGAGTCTCCTGATCTCCTCATTTACAAAGGTTCATTGTAAAAGCTGCAGCACTCCAAAGAACTCTCCTGACTGTTAAAAAATGAAAAAATGTAGTACACCTTATATTAGAATGTGCTTACGATGTAACTACTCAGTAATTACCAGCTTTATTACACTGATTACAGGCATTCCATCTTGTCACTTGGTTGGTATTCACTTTTCATATCTGACTGTATTTATTCATATCCATATTTGAGATAAAACACTACTTGAATAACACCATGTCACACTGTAGTTAGTCCAGTATTTATGAAGTTAGTACAATGGAATAAGACTCACTTAATGTAAAGTATTGCTGAGAACAGACTGTAGTGCCTGTTCACACCTGAGTGTATTAAATTTACAGTGTGTATTTGGGATCTTACAAGCTTTTTATTTGTATCTTGTAAGCATTTGTAGGTGTTTTTCAAGAATTTTCAAATACTACAAATTAAGTGACAATACAAGACTGTAGACATCTTTATAATTCACCATGAGTGACAGCTAACATCTAAGTTAATGCTCACATAATATCCACTGTGGTCAGGTGCAGGAATAACAGGTGTGGAGGCTGGCCCGGACACAAACAGGCAGACACATTCATGTCACCCACAAACACGTTTATTTACACTATATACAGTCCATAAAGTGCCACACAAACCCCCAAAGTCCCCACAGTCCTGGCCACACAATGCCTTCTTCAGACCGCCTCCTTCTCTCTTCTCCAGCTTAGTCCACTCCACTCCCGGCTCTCGCCTTGAATGAAGGGAGGCGGCCCCTTTTATTATCACCCGAATGTGCTCCAGGTGAGTTCTGGCAATCACCCGCCGACACGCCCCTGTGTGGCGGAAGTGCCAGCTGCATCCCCGGAAGCACTCCGGGTGTCCCTGCTCTTCTTCCACCCAGCACTTCCTGGTGTGGCGGAAGTGCTGAGGTCCAGGGCTCCAAAGGCATGGGGGCGCCCCCTGGCGGCGACCACGGGCCCCTACAGGGTGGAGCTTCAAAGCTCTGTACCTGTGGCCCCCAAAGGAACCAGGGTGGTTGCCCCCAGATGGTCTGGGGAAGGCGCAAGCCCTCCTCCGGTCCTCCTGGGCGTCCCGGCCGGGTCGCCACCCCAGCCACCTCTGACACAGGTCAAGCAAAATGAAAAATTGGGACACCAATTGGGTTGTGCTATTTAATATGATTATCCAAACAAAAAAGCCACATCTTTAGCTGGTAAAGGAAATGGCAACTCAGGCTCAGTAACATAAATACACACTCTCTAAGCTGTCAAAAGTTAAGGTCATTCCAGCAAGTCAGTGGGAAATGACTCCTCCATCTGGGGAGCCAGGATCCCTATAGTATGCAATGGGAAGGAGAGGGGCTAAGAGTCCCAGAAGGAAAGGGGCTAAGAAAATGCTAGTGACAGCGACCACTCTCACTATGGTGGTTTATCACATATCTCGATCAAACCCATGAGGAGATCCCAAGACGTGCACGTGTGACACCACCCATAGCTGATACAATACAAAGGACACACAATTATCTTTCTACTGTTTTTGTGATGCACTCAGAGCCTGCCAGTGCTCTATAAATTCAGCTGTAATATTGTTCCAGGCTCAGTTTCTTGCTAAAATAAAAGCATGACCTGGGTCATAAAGCTGGGTGCTGATTGACCAGGTCAATTAAGACTTCTGTCTCCACACTGTCCAAGGAACATGCCATGTTTTTTTCCTGTGTCATTTAGAAGCTTCCTGCTTCATTTCTGGCTCACCCTGCAGGACGAGGCAGTGGCATCCTGTAAGAGTGCTGCAACAACACTGCTTAGATGTGAATAGTGTCATTGCAAATAATGGCAAATAACTTTACAAGTGATTTAGAAGCGTTCTGGTCTAACATTAAAATGCTAGAAAAAACTGTTTAGGTGTGAATGGTCGCTCAAGTATGCAGACACAATTACTTTCTCTCTGTAGCACTTTGAGATTCATGTTAATGATTTTTATGATAAGTTCAGGAAACGTATGTCCTGTCCACATGTTTTTGTTTTAAAACACAGACATTAGTTTTCATTTTCACCTTCTGCACTATCCTAGCATTTTTAAACAACAAAAATGGATACTTTGAAAATACTCTTCAGAATCTTATACTTCTGAAAACACAGCATTAACATTGTAACCTAGATGGGCGAGAATACAGTTTTTCAACAATGTGGGCTCTGCTTGCACTCTGATTGGTTCATACATATTACGTAGCTCTTTCCTCATTGGATCTTGCTCATGACAATGTCTCATTTCCTGATTGGTCACCTTTCATGGAAGAAAACCATATTCCGATATAATGGACATAGAAGAGTTGCCCTCTATGGTGCTTGTTGCCATTGTCCCTGTGGATAATGGGAGGTGGCATTACTGCCCCTTCAAGGATTTTTCTGCCAATCTGCACACTCCCAGTGTAGGTGAACATCTTTGTCATATGTGTTTTCTGTCAATTTATTGTGGAGATACATTCATAAACACCATGAAATGCTAATATGGACAGAGATCATTTTGATTTCAATGAAACTATACTTGTGCAGAGTCAGAGTGCAGAGTAGCCAATACAATATGCAAGATCTAGTGACACTACAGCATTAAATAACAGCATTAGTTAATGATAAATTGATCAACTTATTATTTTGAGTTTCAAATACTGAATTGTAACAATTGCCTGAATGTAGTACCTTTTGTAAAATGCTGTCTTTGCGCTCATCACCATGTATTCAGTGAACTATAAAATACCATGGTTGTGTTTTCATTGAATGTGGTGAAGCACAAAAACAATTATAGGCCACCAAAAATCCCACATAAAGGCCAGATCTACCTTTTTGTTTGAGGTCTGAGCCCAATTGCATTGCCCACAATGAGGAGTTGTCCCCCTATAATAGACTCCATTTTTCTGAGAAGGCTTTCCGCAAGATTTTAGAGTTTGTCTGTGGGAATTTGTGTCCATTCGTTCAAAAGAGTGTGTGAAGTCAGATGTTGGATGAGGCCTCATCTCCAGGGTAGTGTTTGGAGCTGTGGAGGAGAAAAAAGATATTATGGTCAGCGCCCCAACCCCCCTTGCCATGGAGTGTCATTTTTGGTTTTATCTGAGCGTTTTGGGTGATCCCTAAGTGCACATGCACAGTATGACACCATTCATGCAAATACTCACACAGGCCTTCACACGGGACCAACTTAGACTCACCAGGTAACCCAACAGGCACATCTTTTTTGGGTATAGGAAACTACCCATGTATTTACTGGAGAACATACCAAATACACAGTGACCAGACTGGCACTCCAACTCATGTCAATTGAGCTGTAAAGGCTGCACCTCTGACCAGAGCACCACTGTTCCTAGAAAATGTTATCAATATAATTTTATATCATATTGCTCAAAAACATTTTCAAATAGCTCTCTAATTGAAAAGCAATTTATTCTAGAACTAGTGTGGAGTCCCTGATCATGTCTTCCCATTATGCAAACACCTATATTTTGGACATATTTACTTCACATTTACTTTTATTTAGGTGTTGTTATGAACAGCCTTGTTTGTTATTCCCATAGGGCGTATACCCAAGATGACAGTCTGAGGTATGGAAGGTGTTCAAGCTAACGAGAGCAAAACAATTCCTGGAACATCAGTGATTAAAAAATTACTTCTGAAACGTTCCCCTATAAAGTAAGCGGTGTGAATGTCCATTATATCATTAAAGAAAAATAAATATGGAGGTACATTCCCATCTAAGCCAAAAACAAATGATTGGAGCTATAGCTGGATTCTTAAATTATTTTACACCCTGAAAAACAGTGCTTCATTTTGAACTCCTGTGTGCTCCACATTGGCCTGTCTCACCAAAATGCCAGTTAATATAAACTGGGTGACAAAGGTTATTGTGGCAGCTCCTCGAAGTTACCAGGAGTGATGACAGCCCAATACAGTACTCCAGGACGGTGCTGTCAGAAAGGCAGCCAGTCAAAAATAATTGGCCTGGTCAGTCTAAAAATGCATTAGTGTACAAAATTAAACCTGAGTTAGAGTCCCTAAGGGTGGCATGGTGGCACTGTGGTTAGCACTACTGCTTCGCAGCTCCTGCGTTTGAATGTCAGCCCAGCCGCTGTGTGCAGTTTGCATATTCTCTTTGTTTGTATGGTTTTTTCCTCATCCCAAAGATGTGCACTTTTATCAGCTTTCTATGATTCAGCCTTAGTGACTGAAAACATATGCATGCAGACATGTGACCTGAAATGGACTAGCATCTCACCCTGGATTTGTTGTTTTGTTTGATATGTTTACTGGTCATTATTATGACATTCACAGAGTACAATGAAATTCTTACTTGCATGTACTAATCAACATCTCCGCTCACAGTCATGATACCAATACCGCTGAGAGATGCTCTGGTTGTCTACAATCCTAAAACTGCATTATGGGGCTTCAGACAATGGATGAATTGAAGGATAGATATTCTCCAAAAAAAGTCCATTGGAGATTTTCTATATTTGTTTAAGTAAAGTGTGTGGAAAGGTACCTGGAGCAAGGCAGCAACCCGCCTTGGATGGGATGCCAATTCAAACTCATTCACAAACCTACACTCACACCAAGCCAGTTTATAGGTGACCAGCATGGCTTTGGGCTGATGGAGAACCCTAAGAAAAGCACACGGAGACACAGGGAGAGCATGTAAATTCCACACAGATAGGTAATAGGCTGATAAGGAGACACTAACATGAGAATGCAAAAATAGAAATCAATGGATCAAAAAATCAAAAACCAGACGCGTAACCCCAACTGCCCAATTTTCACCACTAATTATAAAAAGAACAGAAGGTTTAACTTGAAATTACCCACAAAGGATATTGGAATATCAGTGGCGTGGTCATATGTAACCTGGAGGTAATTGGACTGATCCCCTAGATTGACCTGTAAAGTCAAGGAACCTGACCAATCAGAAAGCACAGAACAACTTTCATTAACCCCCTTCCTGGTAGGGGATCAGGCAGTCCTAGTACTCGGCCTCAAGTTTCCTGGGTAAATCTCTTCAGACTCATCCTCCATGGCTTGTCTCTTTCTCTCTCATCCTGTCTCTTGTGGGATTTCCCAAAGTTCAGTGCCACCTTGGAGAGGATCTATCAGTCTTTTGTCAGACCCGTTAAAACAACAAAAATGTCAGCAATGCTCAAAGAGGTTGAGATCCCATAGTAATTGAGTTGCTTTAAATAAACTCCTTGAGGAAAGGCAAGAGCGCAACTTCCAGCTACACTAAAATGTAACATACAGTCAGAGGCTTTCTAAGTAAGAGCAATGGGATTCAAACATTACATCTGGACTCATAGAAGGGGTGAAGAGATTAGAAAGCAGTGAGCCGGAAATGAGCACTCCTCACAGGGCTTATTTAACTGATCCAAATAATCAGTCATGCTGCATGTAGCAAGAAATTAAAGCATCTTAAGTCAAGGAATGTTTGAGGTAAATAAATAATTAATAAAGATCACTTTTAAAATATACAAGAGAGTGGAAAGGAAAATCAGTGACCATGCAGATTACTAATATAAGACTTTATACAGTCTTGATGTCAGCTTTTTGAATCCTTGCATTTGGGTCGGCTTTAATTCCGACAGGAGCCCCCACCAATGATCTCCACTGATCAGACTTCTCATTAGCGGTGGCATTCCTTGAGTCCATAAGTAGATGAGCCACGTGCACAGAGTACACTGCTAACTGCTGCTCTTCTATTACAGGAAGCACATCAGTGACTACCAGCTTTCCAGGGATCTGAACTATTCTGGTTCTGGTTTTATGTTTCTTTTTATTTTTTGACTGCCCAAAGTGTGGCATCGTGGTGGCACAGTTGTTAGCACTGCTGGTCCATGGTATGAGGGACCTTATTGTCAGTGTGGAGTCTGCATGGGTTTTCCTCCCACATCCCTAATATGTTTCTTTCGGGTAAAAGGGCTCTGAAAAAATGCGTATCCTGTAGTGAACTGGCATCTCATTCACAGCTGGATTCTGCCTGCTGCTCAAAGCTCCTGGTATAGGGTTGGGAACACTAACCCTATAAAGGATAGAGGGGATTGAGATTAAGAATCACCTTGAGCATGGGAAAGGTGCTGTATAAATAAAATGTATTCATATTATTATTATTATTATTATTAATAATAATAATAATAATAATAATAATAATAATAATAATAAACTGTTAAGACAGCTGGTCCTGCAGCCCTTTAGGCTTAGAGAAGCACAACAATATTGAGGTAGCCATATTCACCAAAAAATATGGAGGCAGTTTCTAGTATTGCATCATAATGAAGTAGAAATACTTTGGTACTGTACTTGAATATGTTTTAAAGAGCATTTCTGCTTTAATTGACTGTAAAAATTTCTACTTTCACTATATTTTCAAGAGCAAATGGGCTATTTTTACTCCAATATATTTTGCTGGACACATTCATTATTGCAATATCAAACAACAAACACAAGCTCAACTCAGTCGGTTATCTAAAATACAGGCTATGCCTGTCTTAGGAAAATATGTGCATATGAAGAATCTGGGATGATTTTCAAAATCCATACTAACATTCAATCATCTGTGCAGTCATTCAAATTACAGCTCGTTGCAGTGGGGTGAGATGTCTGGGGTGAAACTGGACACTGGTGACCCTCACTGCAACCTACACTTACATTTATTTATTTGGCTGATGCTTTTAAACAAGGCAGCTTACAACATTTATGATACAATTGGTTCCATTTCTTTTGGTTTTCCAATTGGAGCACAGGCAGGTCAAGTGACTTGCTTATGGTCACACAGTGTCAGTAGCAGGATTTGAACCCACAACCTCAGGGTTTGAAGCCCAAAGCCTTAACCACTACACCACTACTAATAATAATACATCTTATTTATATAGCACTTTTCCCATCCTCAAGGATGCTGGATGGGCAGAACTATATGACTGCTTTATCTACTGCACACTTTAAGGTGCTGTAGATTTAATTTTAAATGGATATTAAATCTGCCAATTTGTCCATCAATCTACAGTACACTTAAAAGCCCATGATGAAGTGTAAACTTGTTTACAGAAAAGTATGCAAATGTATTAAAAATCAAAAACTGAAATCTCCTACCACCATACTTCACCAGAGGGATAGGCAGGTGATGAATGGTACAGAGTCTTCACCAGACACTTTTTGTCTCATCAAACCACAGAATCTTTGTCTTTATTCTTCCAGAGACCTTGAACTGATGGTCTGAAAACACGGCAAGCAGGAATTAGCCACTCCACCATAAACGCCTGATTCATGGAGAGCTGCTAAGGCAGTCGTCCATCCAACAGGTTCTCCCATCACAGCAGAGGAGATCTGAAGCTCTGTAAAAGGAAAACCTTGGGTTCTTGGTCACCTCCATGACTGGGACCATTCTTGCCTGCAGTTACTCAGTTTGGCATGGAAATCAAACTTCTTCCATTTAACAATTATTGAGGCCCTAATCTCAATCTGTACCTCATCACAATCTGATGGCAGAGGTCTACAGAGAGTTCTTTGGATTTCATGGTTTGATTTTTGTCCTGACAAGCAGTGTGAATTGTGGGACCTTCTATAAACAGGAGTGCACCTTTCTAAGCGAATTCCAGTCAATTTAGTTTGGCACAGGTAGACTCTAATCAAGTTCTGGACAGATCTCAAGAAGTATAAAAGCAAACAGGATAGAGCTGACCACAATTTTTTTTTTGTTCTTTATTTCGCCTTATACAATTTCTTGTATTAGGAATTTGTTAGTTGTCGCATACCCCTTGGGGTCAGAGTGCACGGTCAGCCATTGTACATTGCCCCCAGAGCAATTGAAGGTTATGGGCCTTGCTCAAGGGCCCAGCAGAGTAGGATCTCTTTTGGCAGTGACAGGGATTTGAACCAGCAACCTTCTGGAAAACAGCACAGATCCTTAGCCTCAGAGTGCAACAACAGAAGATTTGAATATTTAGATGAAGGACAGATTTCAGTGTTTAATTTTTTTTTAATAAACTTGCAAACCTTTCTAAAAATGTGTTCACTTTGTCATAATGAGGTACTGAGGATTGATGATCAAAAATCCCAAATTTATCCATTTAAAATTAAGTCTGCAACTCAGTAAAGTGTGGAGAAAATGAAGGGGTCTGAATATACTCTGAATTATATGTACACATAAGTACATATACAGTATATATACAATGCCCTTCATAATGCTTGGTGAAAAGTTTATGTCAATAGCCCCATTACAAATATAGTTACTGAGAAAAACGTTGATGCATTCAATACTTATTTTCCCCGCTGCATATATACACAAATCACAATCTGATTATTTAGCTGGTTACCTATGGCCAGTCAGCAAACATCCACCATGTCTTCTCAGTTGTGAGAGACAGATAAACAACAACAACAATTTTAAGATACGTGGTTTATTTGCTCCCTTTGTGGATTTGCAGCTACAAATATATATATACATATATATATATATATATATTCATACATACAGTGTATATATATACTACATATATATATAGTGATGTATGGCCGTCAGTTTATCCTGGCCAATACCCCCACACTGCTAGATAGAGTTCTCCCTGCAACATGGAGGTGCCCCGAATTCCAGCAGGGCATCAAGGACCATGGAGTTCGGCTTCACAGCCCTACTGGATACCGTGGGGGCCACCAGTGGACCATGCAGGGAGACATAAACATTGTTTTTTATTATAGCCCGGAAGTACTTACAAGTCACGGGGATGGAAGAACTAAAGTACTTCCGGGCTGAAGAAAAGAAGTTTTCATCTGACCCGAAAGTGTTATGAAGGTTCAAGAGATATAAAAGGACTCTGGGAAACCCCAGCAGACTTAGCCGGTGTTGGGAGGAAGTGTGACAGAGCTGTTGGGTGGACAGGACGATTAATTTATTGTATTATTGATTTATTATTATTGTTATTGTGAGTATTGTGGAGTTGGAGGTGCTTTGTGCACATTATTCAGAATATTAAATTCCATTTCTTTATTTTACCTGGTGTCTGGACGTGTTGTCTGCGGGTTTCATGGGGCAACAGCGAGCCCTGCTGTCACAATATATATATATAAACGTTTATGTGTGGAAGTGTGTGTGTCTGTCCAGCCTGGAAGTGAGAGGTGGAGTCGGGGTAAGGGCTCCGCCTCCGAGGAAACAGAAAACTCGCTTAGCCGCTAATAACACAAGCGGGGCCAGCATGTCAGGAAAACGAAACCTCAGAAGAAAGAAAAAGTCGCTTAGCCACTAACATCAGCAAAATGGTATTCCTTTTACGTTTCCTCCCGCCGCTAATGCATAAGCAATGCAAGCACGTCTGCAAAACAGATCCTTCTAGAAGAGATGCCCGGAGTGGTTCCTTTCAATTACCTGACATCTCTACATTTCAGTTTTTTTTTGTAACGTTTTCAATAGTTTCTAGGACCCCAGGCTTTTTACAGCATGGGCTTATACAGCTAGTATGATGTACAGTATATACCTATAAAGCTCATAAAAAGTATTCACACCTTTTGGTATTTTTTACATTTTCTTATTATACCACATTGACTCAAAAAATCTTTTTAATGTCAAGTTGAAAATGGATCTCTGCAAAGTGAACTAAATAAATAAAAAATACAAAACATAATAAATGATCCCATAAGTACTCACACCCTTTAATACGACACCCCTAAATCACCACTGGTACAGCCAGTTGATTTTAAGAGTTGCAACTTTAGTTTAATGGAGGTCACCTTATTTATTGATTTTTTTTTACTTATGCATGAGTGTGTGAGTGTGTATGTATTTACAGTTTTTTTACATAGATAACCTACAAAAATCTACAATTATGTTAATGTAAAATATGCAAGCCATTGTTAAACATGTTCAACTCCCTAGGCAGTGCCTGTTATTAGATCCATTGTTAAGACAGCAGGTCCTCTGTGCACAACTGAAAATAACGGCTTGTTTAAGAAATAATGTCAGTGTTTCTGATGCTCTCTGATGTGCTTTCATAAGCATTTTCCTGCTAGATTTTTGCCCTGTCACTAGCTGACATTCTTTCCGGGATTTTGAGACTAACAATCCAACTGCCACAGAATGTTACCTTATTCAAGAGCTGCCCATATTTTTAAAATCACATTTACAAAACTCAAGAACAAAAACAATAATGCTTATCAAGGTCTAATTTAGAGTTTGACATTCCTAATGTATCTAAAAACCAGAGACCAGGAGTGTTTAAAATGAGAGTCAAATGAGAGATGCAGAAATATCACTGAGATGTCACAGACTACATTTTATTGCTGTTCTACAAACAAGGGGATTGCATGTTGATAGTAAAAACAGCATCTTAAGTGGGGGCATATAATTTGCAGCTCAAACATGTTTCATCTCAGCTTTATGCAGAAATTAGCATTTTAATGATGGCTGGATTAATTCTGGAATTGTAAGAAAGATTATTTTTAGCCTTAAAGCAATAACTCATCTAAATTTCAGATGGATGACATCTGAATACATTGATTATCATTGACCATTTTACATGCATGGAGATGCGCAATACGGATGAACAATGTATTACTATATTTTTCAAAAAACATTTTCAATTACAATATATCGGTGCATGAAACAACAGTTCAGTATGAGTTACTCCTAAATCTTGAAATATCTTTCAAGAGCAACAATGTCTTTGGCGAGTTCATAGAAGTTAATATGCCGCATGCATACCTTCAAGTAGGATAATCTAGTGGTTAGTATTGCTCAGTAATTCTGGATTCCAATCCTGGGTAAGGTGCAGACTTTCTTGGGGTTTAAACCTTACTCCTATTCCTCAGTTCTCTGGACTCTCCATTTTTCTTCATATCACTAATGATATGCATCTTAATTTAGTATTAATAAAACTGGCTTCAGGTGAGTGTGTACTGTGATGGACCAATTCCCAGTCTGAGGATGCACCAAAAGTTAACAGAATACACACCAGCACTCCAAATTAACAGGACAAACAGTTAAAAGACAGGCATGGGTGAATGGATGCCTTCAGTATAGCATTAAATACTCTCAAAAGCAAAAAAATAGGCAAAAATTAATTCTGTACTGAAATGCACTTGCTGAAGTCTAAAAAGAT
>JANRMT010062850.1:2300265-2331634 GCA_026402145.1 Polypterus bichir lapradei
GGGGGGGGGGGGGGTTCATGAGGTCACTGGAAAGGGGTGTGGGGCACTTCCGATATCTAGGACAAAGGTTTAAGTCTTTAGAGTCCTGGTGCTTCATGGTTGCTACATGGTTGCCAGCCATAGACGCTATCCAGTGACCTGAGACAAAGACTGGACTACTTCAGTACTGTGTTTCTTTGGTGAATCCTTGGGTACTGCTGGTTTGACTTTGTGTCAAACGAGTGGTTGCTCATGGAGTCCTGAATGAGGCACATTACCTGCATTGTAAGGGAGCGTCAGTTACAGCACTACGGCCTTGTGGCGCAATTCCCCGAGAGTGATCATCACAGGGTCCTCATTGTTAAGGACCGAGGTGGCTGGACCAGGCCAAGGGGATGCCCACGTAACAACTGGCTGCGGCAGATAGATGGTCATTTCTGGAGGGTGGGACTGGACCGCGTGTCTGCCTGGGGAGGTTGCCAAGCAGGATCTCATGCTGTTTCGTCATGTAGTGGATACCGCAACACGCTGTACCAGTGCATGCTCCACAACCTGAGCATGGAACTGTATAACATTAAATTCTCATTGTTTTGACTTATCCAATTCAGAGTCATGAGGTGCCAAGATTTAATTCCAGCAGCCTTAAGCACATGACAGGAGTCTGGGGGTTGTAACTCGGTTAGAGGTCTCATGGTGGCCTTCCTCACTTGTCTTCTTTTTGCTGGCTCACTCAGTCTTTTGTAGACGGCCCGCTCTAGGCAGATTCACAGCTGTGCTATACTTTTGCCATTTGCTGATGACTGATTTAACTGCCCTCCAAGGGATATTCAGCAAGTTGAATAGTTTCATGTCTCCATTCCCTGATTTGTGCTTTTCAATCACCTTGTAATGAAGTTGCTTGGCGTGTTCTTTTGTCTTTATTATGTAGGTTATATCACCATACTGACTCACCCACTACAATATGGATCATCCACATACTGGAAGTCAATTGAAAACATAGGTGACCTTCATGAACTGATTATGTGATTTCTAAAAACAGCTGGCTGCACCAGTGAGGTTTTAAGGAAGCCATACTAAGGAGGGTGAATACTTTCTATAGGCACTGTCAATATTAGATGAAATTACATGGTGAGGAGGTGTGGAGCTAGAAAAGTAGAAACGTCCATAATCAGGATATTGGCTTATATCTCTCTATTATAAAAATAAATCTTGAGATGAGACGAGACGAGAATATTTCCAAGAGATTTTTTTCAAGTCCCACGAGACAAGAATATTGCCAAGAGATTTTATCAAGTCCCACCCTTCTCTCAACCATTTACGGTTAACAGCCCATGCCCATGGTCCTCTCACCTCTCATTCGTGTGAATGCTTTTTTCAACACAGTTCCTGCGCTCTCAGCTCTTATAAATTTTTACATTTTCCTCACTCTAAGTTCCCATGAAAAGACTTATTATGTCCAAATCTTAATGAAGAATTTCATCCCGAAGGGTTATCAACAGAAGAAATGAGTACACGGACAATCCTAGCACCTAGAAATGATGAAGTCAAATGAATTAAAGCCAAAAATGTCGATCGGTTACATGGCAAATTGGTTAAATGTGTATTAAGAGACTATACTGAAACAGTTGGTGGTGATGTTGCGGAAGATGAAAACTTCAACTTACAACAGTGGTTCTCAACCTGTGGGGCGGGCCCCCCTAGGGGAGGCACGAAGTAACAAAAAGGGGGGCGTGAAGATGTGAAAAAAAGAAAACAAGAATCAAAAATATGAAAAAAACATCTGTTGAAACCAAAACAAATTAACTTAAACTACATTCTGATACTAGAACAATAAATATAGAGTTAGATAATTGACAATAAAAGTTAAGTAGGTATAATAAAATATGCATCTACATTTCAAAAAAATGTTAGGGGGCGCGCGATTAAAACTGTTATGAAAACACAGGTCGCAAATATTTAAAGGTTGAGAAACACTGACTTACAATATCCCGTAAAATATCTACAACCGTTAACACCATTCGGTCTTCCACCAGCCGAATTACTGTTGAAAGAAGGACATATCGTAATGTTATTGCGTAATTTATGTCTGAGTGATGGGCTATGGAATAGGACAAGATTAGTTGTATTCAAAATTGGTTGAACAATTCTGACATGTAAAATTTTAACAGGCGACAAGAAAGGTAATGTAGTACATCTTCAGGGGATAACATTAGACACCAAAGGAGCTCTTGATATGCCATTCGTATTAAAACGTTTACAGTTTCCCGTTAGAACAGCTTTTGCTATGACAATTAACAGATTACAGGGACAAACATTCGAAAAAGTCAGTTTATTTATTAGAGAGAAAGAAACGATATTCAGTCACGGGCGGTTATATGTTGCATTGTCACGATGTAACTCCAAACACGGAATCAAAATCCAAAGCGATATTGATGAAAAGTTAATTCCAAATATTGTTTTTACTGAAGTTAAGTTTAAAAAGTATTTACATTTTAATTTTAAAGCCAAACAGAAACGAAAACGTATAAAGCAACGAATACCTCTAACGCAACATGAAACATTATTTTTTTTCAATTTATTACGTTTTACTATTTTTTACTAAGGCTATATACACGATGAAATGTAAAACAGTTAGGTCAATTATGCATATGTAACAATTCCCATGAAAATAATCTGTTTAAATTGTACATCCACTTCACCATACGGGAGAGGCACAGCCGCAAAGTGGCTAGCGCGTAGCACCCGCATGGGAGTTGGCAAACGAAGCGAGCAGGGGGCAGAGCCCCCTAGTAGTACTTCAAATTAAAATGATGAATTTTAATACATGGGAGCACAGTGGTGCAGCAGTAGCTCTGCAGTCTCACAGTAAGGAGGCCATGGTTCAAATTCCGGGTTCTCCCACAGTCCAAAGACATGCAGGTTAGGTGGACTGATGCTGCTAAAATAGATTGTGTGTATATGTGTGAGTGTGTTCAACCTGAGACAGACTGGCAGCCCATCCAGGTATTGTTCCTGCCTTGTGCCCTATGCTGGCTGACATAGACACCAGCACCTCACGACCCCACTCAAGATTAAGCGGCTTAGAAAAAGGTTTTGTATCTTCTTGCATTCTTTCTTATCACGTCATGCTGCATGTTGGTTGGACATGCAAGGAAGAATTTCACTGTAAACGTGACAATCCAAAGACTACTACTGCTTCTGCCATTGCATAAAGTACAAATCAAGACAGATCAAGGTTAAGATGTTTAATCCCCTTGAGAAACCACATCAGGGATAATTTGTGCAGTTTGTATGTCTACATTAGAAAAAGGGCATATCAGAAATTGACCAGAAAAGGGTAATTGCAGGCCTCTGAGTTTTGGGAAATGAAGAAAGATTGAAGAATCTCTGTCTTTTTAGTTTAAACAAATGGAGATTAAGAGGTAATGTGGTCAAAGTGTCAATGATGGGAGTATGTAAGGTACTGGCACCATTCCCAGTTTAGTAAAGCCTTGTGCCAGATACATCCAGGATAGACACTGGGCCTGCAACCTTGAATTGGATGAAATGGGGCTTGAAGAAAGCGCTTTAAAATCGCTAAGAACACACATGACAGGAAGCTAGCTAAAACGTTACAAAAATCAGAGTGCATCTGTGACTTTAAGGATCCTCTAGATCTCAGCATTAGTTTGGACATGTTAGGTCAATATGAAGAAATGATGGACCGATTGGCCTGGCCTTGTCAGAATTCTTCTTGTGCATTCAAAGAAAAACAGCAGATTCCCAGTATTCCCAGCACAGAAGACAGCTCATCTGGGAGGTGAACCTGAGCTCCCCAGCTATAATGCATTAAAATGTTTCTTAAATTCAAACAGCACGTACGTGACAAGAAGAGTTCAATAAATCCCCAAAAATATCAGTTTTTAATGGTATGAAGTACAGTTGACAAGCAGAGACATGTCGGTTATATAATTTGCAGCAGAGAGACATGCAGGCTTATTACAAATATTACTGTCTAAATGTAAATGTCTTACAGAAATTTTAAAGTATCATGTAAAAAGCTTTGAGATTTAGTAAGCAGGGGGCTAATTGACTGCCTTTATATAAATCTATTTTGCTTTCCAAGTATGTTCAATAATTTTGGACATATTAAATTTTAAATAAATGTTTTCTCTTGTTTTAATAAAATTGACTGAAAGGCCCAGTCTGCGTTGTCTTTATTTTCTATCTTAACTCAACAAATGGGCCTTGTCAGAATATGTTAACAACAACAACAACAACATTTATTTATATAGCACATTTTCATACAAACAGTAGCTCAAAGTGCTTAAATCCTCCAAGACTATACTGCTGAGTTTCCTCAATAATTTAGCTCTTGATTTTTACATAACACATTAAACAATAATATCACTGTGGCAGATATTGCCACCTCACTGGGCTCTATCATTGAGTCCCATGGCTTTTCTTATTAGTGCTATGCGGATGATATGCAGCTGTATCCTGTTACTCCTTCCGGGGGACCACACAGCATCAGCTCGATTCTCTACATGTCTCACTGATATTGCACCTGGATGAAGGAACATCATCTCTCTGTCTCAATCTGGCAAAGATAGACCTCCTTCTTATCTCAGCTCATCTGTCTGTTCCACTCCCCATTTCTGCTCAGTTTAGCTCATTATCTCTAATAGCCGCTAAGTTGGTATGCAGCCTTGGGCTGGTGATCGATGACCAGCTATCCTTCAGGGACTCTGTTCCTATGGTCTCTCATTCTTGAAAGTCCTTTATATTGCCTGTTTGTTTTTTTTTTTTCTGCAGAAGAATGTGGACAGCACATGTGGAAACATCTGTCTGCTGAAAACTTTCTGCTTGGAAGAGACCTTGATGATGCAGAATGACCTCCTTATGTCTTATTGCTAAGTTTACTTTTGCCATGGGGTAAGATCTGAGCAGTGAAAAAGGTGCAATATACCTTAAATAAAATATATTATCACTAGTAACTGCATGATAACATTCAGTGAATACACTTGACTTGAGCATTCCTAATTTTCATACTCTTTCTCTGTACGTTTAGCATTCGTTTGATGCCCTTGCTGCTTCCTGAGCAGCCCGCTTCTTTTCTTCTTCTGTCGGTATCTTTTATCGTTAAAACTGATTAAGTCAGTGTTTGTGTCGCTATTACTTAATACATTTTCTTTAATTTTTCACTTAAGCTGGTACTTAAGTCTTCAATCCGCTTCAAGAATGATTTAAGATATGAAGAGGTAGGGGAAGTGACGGTGAAGGTGGTAGGGATGAGAATGGCGCCCATACACATGCGCCACACAGCCACCCTTCTGACCGCTTCCAAGAGTTGATTCTACAATAAAATAAAATAAAAATAAAAAGAGAAATTACCTTAGAGGTCAATCATCTCCCCGAAAGCAGATAGTAGACGTCACGTAGTATACGTGTACCAAATTTCAGATCAATAGTTTAAATGGTTTGCGAGCTACGGGTGATTTAAAACCTGGACAGACAAACGAACAGCAACGGTAGCGTATTATATAAGAAGATTATTATTGTTATTATTACTAGCTGAAATACACTATCTACTGGATCATATTTATCAATGCCCCATTACATTTTTTCCCCATTAAGCCACTATTTGTTGGACTCTCATCATTGATGGCCTATTATACATTCCCTTAATTAGTATCACCACCATCTACTGGATTGTTGTCATCGATGCCCCATTACACTTTCTCCCAGTTAGCATCACCACTATTTGTTGGCCTGTCGTTATCGATGCACCATTACACTTCCCCCCAATTTGCATCACCACTATCTACTGGATTGTTGTCATTGATGCCTCATTACACTTTCTCTCAATTAGTATCACTACTGTCTGTTGGATTGTCATCATTTATGTACTATTATACTTTCCCCCACTTTGTGATAACATTGTAACTGAGAGATGGACTTGAGACTTTGAGTTCTGCATAGTTCTTCAAAACATACAACATCTGAGATTTGTTCTCAGCCTTCCCACTCATATCAAAATTACTGCATCAGACAAAAACATTTAAGCTAATGAAGAACTTCTTGTGGCTGGGGGACTGGTGGGTGTAAGGCCACCACTGCTCCTTATCAGACATGACATTAGACACATATTTGTTACACAATTTTAGCTCATTTCAGTTTACCATGCAAATTGATGTAAAACATGTCAACGGTAATTAAGCACATACAATTGATTAGGAGATAACAATCCATTTTCCTTTGTTTTTTTTTTCAGCCAGTTTTGGTATCTCATTCTTGTATTTTGAAAACACAGATTCTTCCTGAAGCATTTTAGAGGGCTGGGAGAGGAGACCTAAAAATAGAAAAGCTGCGATTTGTAAAGCAGGGCTGTCTGCAGAGCTGTGAGTGTGCGTATGTGTGTGTGTGCGAGACACTGCACCCTGCTGAAGGAAACAACAGTTTTTACAGAATGTAATTACCCAGAATCCTCTGATGCACAGGGCTGCACCTGCTGCTGTCACCAGACTAGTCTGTCACCATGGCAACAGCAGAAAAGGAAGACGGGGAGCTCAAGAAGAGAAATATCTGAATTAACAAGTGCTTATACTTGAGGAGACAAATGATTCCTTTCTCTGTTTCTTTCTTGTTGACTGAATTTTACTAAACCATCCAAAGAGTGTAACCTTGCCATTGTAAGGGGATGGGGTGGCAGGAGTGCACCAACAAACCTTTGAAGTTACATCATTAGGAGACTTGTGTCTCCTGGTAGAGTCTCCTCTGCCAAACAGGTAAGAGGTGAGGGTGTCAGAATAAAACAACGATCCTAAGACAGATATCCATTATTGGTTTGCAAAACCTGGAAAGAAAGTCAGCCTGGATTCTAAAAGCCAAGATGCACCCATAAATCCTGGTCTGGAGGTGGTGTTTGCTGTCAAGTGCCTCGTGGCTGGGCTACATTCTGAGCTCATTCTAATATTACGCATTACAAATGCCACCCACAATGGTGGCCAGATGGAACACTAAGTAGATGGAAAGCATAAGGAAGATGAATTGTACTGGCTAAGATGTAAATACCCAGGAGAGGCCCTGGCACATGCTAGTGGGATCATATTTTTGGGATGGTCTGTGAATACATTGTGTAGTATAAATAGGTGGATATGTATAAATGGAATTGTTGGAGTGTAAATAACGCATACACAGACATCTAAGTAGTGTCATAAAAGTTTTATGATGTAATAAATGCCCTAAACTTTTCTCAAAAGTCATAATAATAGTTTTGCTGATATTCCATTCAATAGAAAATTACAACAATTGTGATGAGAACAGTCCATTCAGCCCAACAAGCTAGTCCATCCTATACACCTCGATTGACCAACATAACAATGAGTCCCACTCCCCATCACACTACTTGGTAATTTATTCTATATGTCTGTGCTTCTTTGGGTGAAGAAAAGCTTTTTAGCATTTGTGTGAAATTTGCCTTGACAAGATTCCAGCCAGCTGTGTTCCTGTGTTCTTATTGCTGAATTAATTTTAAAGAAACAATTGGGACCCACTGCATGAATTCCTTTCATAATATTAAACACTTCAATCATCTCCCCTCTTAATGTGCTTTTTCTTAAACTGAAAAGGCTCAGCTCCTTCAGTCTCTCTTCATGCAGTAGCTCATACCCCTTATTCCTGGAATGAGCCAAGCCACTCTCCTCTAGACTTCCTCTGGTGCTGCTATGTCTTTATTTTGCAATATGGAGGCCAAAATTGAACACAGTACTCCAGGTGAGGCCTCACTGGTGCATTATATGACTTAAGCCCAACCTTCCCTGACTTGTACTCCACAGAGTGTGATATATCACCTAACATTCTGTTAGCCTGCTTGATTACTCCTGTACTCTATCTGGATGTAGATAAAGATGAGTCCAATACAACTCTCAGGTCCTTCTCATAAGTAGTACTTTCAAGTTTGAGACCTCCCATTGTGTATTCAAATGTAGCATTTTTACTTCTTAAGTGTAACACTACATTTACTTACATTAAATTTTATCTGTCACAAGACTGTATGCTGTCCAAGTGCCTCTGTGACAATGTAGCTAATTCTGCCATTCCACCTTGGTTGGTATCGTCTACAGACTTAACCAACTTATTGATTACATCCATCCATTTTCCAACCCGCTGCATCCGAACACAGGGTCACAGGGGTCTGCTGGACCCAGGGCACAAGGCAGGAATCCAATCCTGGGAAGGGTGCCAACCCATCACAGGACACACACAAACACACCAAGCACACACTAGGGCCAATTTAGATTTGCCAGTCCACCTAACCTGCAGGTCTTTGGACTGTGGGAGGAAACTGGAGCGCCCGGAGGAAACCCACGCAGACACGGGGAGAACATGCAAACTCCACACAGGGAGGACCCGGGAAGCGAACCCGGGTCTCCTAACTGCAAGGCAGCAGCGCTACCACTGTGCCACCGTGCCACCCTATTGATTACATTCCTGTCCTAATTGCTTATGACTATTGGAACAAACTCAGTTCAGGGTTATTGGGAGCAGCATGAGGCACAAGGCAGGAATTAACCGTGGGTAGGACACCAGACCACCACATAACGTTCACATCTGCTTTTGCACACACCCTACACATTCAGACTTAAGAGCTAACTGAAGCTGCATGTTGCTGGCATGTTGAAGCAAAGTCCACTTGAATGAGATGAGATTGTGCAAACTCCACAAAACAGGACTGGGGGCTCCGGAGTAGTGAATAAGAAGAGCTAACCCTTGTGCCAACATTGCAGTGTGTGTTTAATTTTCAGAGGAACAGAATTTGAAAAAAAAAAACAAAATTGTATTAGGGCAGCATGGTGGTGCAGTGGTACCGCTGCTGCCTCGCAGTAAGGAGACCTGGGTTTGCTTCCCAGGTCCTCCCTGCATGGAGTTTGCATGTTCTCCCTGTGTCTGCGTGGATGTGCTCCAGTTTCTTCCCACAGTCCAAAGACATGCAGGTTAGGTGCATTGGTGATCCTAAATTGTGCTTGGTGTGTGCACTGCAGTGGGCTGGCACCCTGCCCAGGGATTTGTTCCTGCCTTGCACCCTGTGTTGGCTGGGATTGGCTCCAGCTGACCTCCGTGACTCTGTGTTAGGATATACAGTAGCGGGTTGGAGAATGACTGACGGACTGATGAAATCGTATTATCTGGACTTATCTTGGCACAGCATGTTTGTGCAGCGGTTATCACTGCTCCCTGACAGCTCTAAAGGGTCAATGTTTGACTCTCAGTCATCCTCCTGGTTTGTTCCAAATTTGCTCATTCACTTAAATCCAAGATGAACTTCCACTTGGCTCTCCAATTTACTTTCATGTTTTACAAATCTTAGGCTATTTCTTGGCTCTGATTTGATTGAATATGAGAGGAATAGAGTGTGAGTGTGTGTGTATGTGGTTGTGCTCATGTTAAGAAGCAGAGGCATTTTTGGCAAGAAAATTCTGGTGAGGCTACATGGACCTGTGAGAGAGATGCTGTCTATCCTGAGAAGCCATGCACAGGAGGAGTGAATAAGTGAGACAGAGACAGACAGAGAGCGAGGCTCAAGCACTTAAAGAGCAGCACTTACAAGACTCACTCTTCTACTTAAGACCACCAGCTTGAATGCATGGCCACTGGTAATCTTAGGAATTCCCCTGGCTTGGATCAGAGTGTGGAAGTAAGTGCAGATGGTGTTGTCTCTGACCACAAGTGAATGTTGTGAGTTGGAGGCGGCAGAAAAAGATCATTGGAGCCACATGGAAGGGGCAAATGAAGATTAGAGCAGTGGGCAGCTGAGGAAGGTCTCCAGTAGAATTTAAAAGAGGAATGAGGGAGAGACACTGTGCTTCATAATGTACCAAGCTATCAGCATCTGTGATGCATTAGTTAAATGGCATAAAAAAATCCCACACAATAAAGATCAATCAGCACTTTGTCATAAAGTACAGTACGTCAACATGAAATATATAATACATCCATTATCTAACGCGCTATATCCTAACTACAGGGTCACGGGGGTCTGCTGGAGCCAAACCCAGCCAACACATGGCGCAAGGCAAGAAACAAACCCTGGGCAGGGCGCCAGCACACACACACACCAAGCACAATTTAGAATCGCCAATGCACGTCTTTGGACTATGGGAGGAAACCCACGCAGACACGGGGAGAACATGCAAACTCCACACAGGGAGGACCTGGGAAGCGAACCCGGGTCTCCTAACTGCAAGGCAGCAGCGCTACCCACTGCACCACCGTGCCGCCCATACAACACCAAAAGCTGAAACATAAATAATTTTTTTTTTAAATTTCTCATTTAGTTAAATGGGCAAAGTGGTAAATCATACTGAAGGGGAACTGTATATGAAAAGTAAATATTTTAAAATCTCTTTGAGATTCTTGTTTTTTGCATTAGGTGTGAAGACAATATCACCCTTCCCAGGGCAAGAATGTGGTCTCCCTATGACCATCCTACCCTAAAAACTCAATTTTAATTTGGGTTTTTCATAGCTGCAGTTTAGGTCTACTTCTAATAAATTGTATATGCATTGAAATATCATATTTTAAATGGATTTGCAACTATTACTAACCTCTGCTTTTCTCTACTTTCTTTCCCAGTTTTTAAAATGCCATCAGCACCATCTGATCAAAGATCCATGCAGCGGATACCCAACTATCCAGGCGGCACGGTGGTGCAGTAGTTGCCTGGCTACCTCTTAGCAAGGTGGCCAGGGTGTGCATCCGCATCCTCCCTGCGTGGAGTTTGCATGTTCTCCCTGTGTCTGCGTGTATTTCCTCTCACAGTCCAAAGACATGCAGGTTAGGTGGATTGGCAATATTATCTTGGCCCTGGTGTGTGGTTGGTGTGTGTGTGTGCTTGCCGTGTAATGGACTGGCTCCCTGTCTAGGGTTTTGATCCAGCCTTGCGCCCTGTGCTAGCTGGGATAGCTTTGGCACATACCTACGTCCCTGTTCAGGACAAAGCGGATTAGAACCACTGATTTGAATCTCCTAGGATGAAGCTTAAAAAGAAATAAGGAACTACTGAAGTACGTTAACATTAGCTAGAAGTTGGTCTTTTGGCCTTGAAACTCCTGCAGATTTTGTTATTTTCTATGTATTTTTTCTGACAATCCAACCATACAAAAGGCATCAGATTTATCTGTAGACACATAAAAAAGTAATCTACATATAAGGACTCTACTTTTTCTGTTATTTGTACATTTGTCCTATGGAAGTGCATATTGATTAATTCTTATCTGCTATTATTGGCTTGTAATTTACTCAATCTTATTTGTATCTGTTGTTTTTATAAGAATTACTTATGTACACTTTGAAATCTCTTCAGTTTTTTGGGGTTTTTTTATCCGCTGCCTTCTGACTCACCAGTATGAGGAAACACCCACCTATGATATACTGGTCGACTCGTTTTGATGTCTAGTTATGCAAGAAGTAAAACTTTTTGGGGTTTTCCCCGATTTTTGGCACTCTATCCCCATTTATCCTCTATCTTCATTTTTAGGCCATTTTTGGGCCATATTTTGTGCAGAAAATTACACCCTTATGATAAACAGTAAACTAATAGGTGTCTTCACCAAAAAATGATCAGAGGGACTTGAAGATGTGCATGGGATATGAGTGGTCAAATTTCACAAATGGCATGTGGAGTGTTGTTTGATGCACTTTCGTGGTTGCTGATCCCAAATATGACAATAATCTTGACATTTGATTATTTACCTCTACTCCTAGCCCTCTAAGAGCCACTGTAAGAAGGTTAAGGGTGACAAATTTCAGACCCAGGCATGTGTGGTATTGTTTTAGATTATTTCAAGGTCAGCGATTACCAATATGATGTTATTTTTGATTTTTAAACCTTTACTAAGGTGCTAGCCCTCTATGGATGTCTATCAGAGAGTGAAAATGTCAAATTTCTATTACAAATGAGAATATTTAGACTTTAAACAGTTGAATTGAAGCACAAATTTTAATATTTCAGATCTTGTTTATTATGTACTTCTACCTCATGAAGTAAATCATTACATCTCTTATGAACGCCCTTTCTTTAATTTTTTTTTTAAATTTTTTCTTTGACATCTTGTACCGCACTTTGAGTTACATTCCCTATATGAAATGTTGAGGGAATAAATGGTGTTTGGTTTAATAATCTTTTTGTGGACGATCTGGAGTGCTCTTTTCTGGGTCTGAGTGGCACACAGAGGTGCCCTCATTTTAATGCATATTCATGTCAGGCCCTGTTGTTGTGGCTTTTACAAATTTGACAGACTAAACAAGTGGCCCGTCCTTTGTTTTAAACCCAATCATTGCTTCATAATGGTGAATGGAAATTGAATTTCATTCTGAGTTAGGATGATGACCATAAATTCATGCAGCATCCCTTCATCAGTCTCACCCCCATTCCCTCCAGCATATTTTCATTTAATACACTATAAATGTAATTTCTTAACATAATAAATGTAGAATTGATCTAATCTTCATACAGCTTAGCTGTTTGGACAATGAATGGATCCTGAAACCAAACACTAAACTGAACAGAACAGACGTTACTTTCTGCACATTAGCATGAGATTTGTTGCTTGAAGTAAATGTAGATAATCATGTGATGTGCTCACAATGTCTGTCACGTACATTTTAATCCATCCATCCATTTTCCAACCCACTGAATCTGAACACAGGGGTCTGCTGGAGCCAATCCCAGGGCAGGAACCAATCCAGGGCAGGGTGCCAACCCACCACAGGACACACACAAACACACACCAGGGCCAATTTAGAATCGCCAATCCACCTAACCTGCATATCTTTGGACTGTGGGAGGAAACCAGAGAGCCTGGAGGAAACCCACGCAGACACGGGGAGAACATGCAAACTCCACGTAGGGAGGACCTGGGAAGCGAACCCGGGTCTCCTAACTGCAAGGCAGCAGCGCCACCATGCCGCCCACATCTTAATCCTCAGGATGCAAATTTTGGTTTCATTTTGACTGTACCTGTATACCTCACTTGATATATGCACCCTCATGGCGCCCCTCCACCATAATTCCAAAAGTCAGGTTCTTTTACAAAGAAAATAGACCCAGGGAGAGATGATCCTCATGGGGGAACTCAAATTCTAAAGTGAAAACAATTAAAATGGTAACAGAATTACAGAATATATATTACAGAATATCACAGGCTTGCCCACTTACCCTCCTCAACAATTACGTACTCTGTCACCGGCTGCCCAACTGTCTCCTGAGATGCTGACCTCCTTCTAGTGTCTGTGAGCTTTTACTCCTAATTTTCTCCTGACTTCAGGACCAGTTAACACTCTTGTTTGATTCACAGTTCATCCCCTCAACTTACAAGAGGTTCAATGGCAACTCTATCCTGTGAATAAGAACACTAAGCTAGAGCTCACTCAGACATACACTCTGGAGCCTTGAGTCCTCAGTAGCCCTTACAGAACTTGAATAATTCATGCAAAATTGAATTTGTAGTCAGGGCCGTCTTACCGGCATTATACGCCCTTGGGAAATGCAGTGCACTGGGGCCCCTGTTTTGATAGAATAACGGAAAAACACATTGGCATAGAAACATCGTGAGCCCCTATGCTCCTGGCTAACCCCGGCAAGTGCCTTTTGTGCCCATACGTTAAGATGGCCCTGTTTGCAGCTAAGCAATTCAAACAAAACTGATTACATAGCTAAACGATTTGCACAAAACTGAATTCTCAAAACAAAATTAGCAAAATATGTTTATTGCTTTCAGTGAAATTCGTGCCAGTCATACCAAGAAAGGTGTTTATTTCCTCTCTGGAATGTTTTTCATGCATTCATTCTGCATGTGTCTGCCTGTCACTGAGTATTTAAGTGGGAAAAGTAAATGTCATCGGAAGTGTGCATATCCACAACTAGGATAAGAAGGCAGTTGGTAGGCAACACAGCGAAGAGCCGTTTTTGGTAGAGGTGACATTTTCCTGTGCAGAAACCACAGCAATGCACACAATGGTGTGTTTTCATATGGCAAATATGCACCATGTCACATTTTTAAGAAACTTACTGCACTCCTTCATGGTGATGTGAATAAGAGGCATAAACAGAGCTGACCTTATCAGTGTGATATGGACTCCATGTTTTAGAAAGCTGCAGAAAACACAGTGTGGGGCTCCTCTGTGAACTCCCGGCCATGCCTTACTTTTCACCACATCATTCTTCTTTGCATGTCACATATTTTGCATAAAGGTTACAGTTCCTCTTGTGCAATGGTGAATGCAACATGCAAAAGTGGCCAGGGACCACAGTGGCATAGGGCCTACATCATACAGCAACTCATTGGCCCCTGAAAATGAAGTTCCTGTAGTGGGAAAATTCCTGTTGTGTCAGAAAATAGCCTGGTGGGTCTTTGATTTATTCTTGGATATAGAAAATGGATAGAAGAGTTTTTTTTGTGAAGCCAATTATTTCATTTATCATGTTAGGTATGGAGACAACATCCAATGTGTCATCCTAGGTTTTGCCTGATAGCTCCTGGATAGGTTTTATTCTCCTACAACTACAAAACTGAATAAGCAGGTTTGGAAGACAGACAAATGGATGCTAATCATTTGTAACTGCCAAATGCTTGGACCACAGGTGGACAGTCTTACATGTGCTCACCAGTCATAATGAAGTGTACTGAGTTAGAGAAACTGCTATTTTTTATCAGTCTCCTTGCCTAATAGCTACAGACCAGTGGCACTTTCACCCCACATCATGAAGACCTTGGAGAGGCAGGTTCTGGACTACACGTTCCCTTGTGAAAAACCACCAGGACCCACTGACAAAGATTGGTGGGGAAGATGCAATTATCTGCAGTGTCTGCTCCACAAGGCTGGCAAACCTGACAGCACTGAGAGGATGGTGTTTTTTTTTATTTCTCCAGTGCCTTCAACAGTATCCAGCCATTCGTATTATTATGCATTCATGGATATGTAGGTAGGTGATCCAAAGTCGCTGCTGTGCTTTGAAATAAATTATTTCCCGGTGGCATGACTTTCAAGATTTCGAGGCACTGTTGTTTTAAAGCAATCATTTGCCTGGCTGTAGTCATCAACCACAATCAGCAGGTCACCAGAGGCCTCATTCCGCCCCAAGGCAGTCCAAAGACACCTGAGAGGGAGGGGAATGGAAAATTAAGCAGCAACAAATGTGATGCCATCTGAGAGTCTTTAAGGCACCAAAGCTCCAGAAGCTTACGATCAGTGCCTGGGAACTGGATGAGCTGTCTACAAATACAGGTTGGGCCTTTTGCCTTGGGTGTCAAATCTAAAACCTGTTATATAGTCAGCTCTTAATTGACAAGGACAATTTGGAAATGCCGTATTTGCACTGTGTATACAGTGGATTCAGAAAGTATTCAGACCCCTTCACTTTCTGCATACTATATCGTGTCATAGATTTAATGTTAAATGGATATATTTGTCATTTTTCCCGTTAATCCACATTCAATAACCCATAATGACAAAGTGAAAACATGTTTTCAGAAAGGCTTACAAGTTTATTAAAAACCATAAACTGATTCCTCATAAGGAATCTCATTCTTATAAGTATTCAGACCCTTTGCTGTGGCACTTCAAATCGTGGTCAGGTGCATCCTGTTTGTTTTAATTCTCTGTGACATGTTTCTAGAACTTGACTGGAGACCACCTACTGCAAACTGAATTTATAGGACACCACTTACAAAGGAACACACTTGTGTCTGTAAGGTTCCACAATTCACACTGTGTGCGAAAACAGAAACCAAACCGTGAAATCCACGGAACTCTCCGTTCACCTCCGTGATCAAATTATGGTGGGGCCTGCAAGAAGGTCCTTCAATTTGCAGGAAAAACTTGGTGACTAGTTGTGAAGGGTGCAGCAATGTACTATAGAAGTGCATGCTCCCAACCAACCAATCAACAATCAGGGCAAGGGGATAAAACCATTTCTGGTTAATGGCCTGAATAATTGTGAGATGGAAAAAATTTTGAACCACCAGGATGCTTTCCAGAGTTGGTCATTTGGCCAAACTGAGTGAAAGGGCAAGAAGGGTCTTGGACAGGAAGGCGATTAAGACCTCAATGGACACTCTAGCGGAGTTTTAAAAGTCCTCCTTTGAAATGGGAGAACTTTTCTGAAGGACGACCATCTTAGCAACACTCCGCCAATCGGGCATTTATGGTAGAGTGGCTAGACAGAAGTCACTCTTGAGTGACACCATTTAAAGGACTCTGAGTGCACGAGAGAAAAGAATGTTTAGTTTGGTGAGACTCTATGGGCAGCACTATGTCTGCTGAAGACCTGGCAATGCTCATCACCTGCCTAATACCATCTGTGTGGTGAAGCATGGCGGTGGCAATCGGTGGCAGGGGCAGGGAGACATATCACAATTAAGGGAAGGATGAATGTAGGCAAATACAGAGACATCCTTATAGAAAACCTGCTCCAGAGTGTAGAAGACCTCAGACTGGGGTGATGGTTCACCTTTCAGCACAATAATGACCTGAAGCGTACAGCGAAGACAATGCTGGAGTGGCTTCAGGACAAGTCTCTGCCTGTCCTTGAGTGTCCCAGCCAAAGCCCAAACTTAAACCCCACAGAACATCTGTGGAGAGACCTGAAGATGGCAGTGCATAGATGCTTCCCATCCAATGTAATGGAGCTTAAGAGGATCTGCCCAAAAGAATTGGAGAAGCAGGCTAAATCAAGGTGTGCAAAGCTTGTAGAGACTTACCCACATTCACTTTAAGCTGTAATTACTGCCAAAGCAGCTCTTACAAAGTACTGAATTAAGGGTCTGAATACTTAAATGAATTAGAGATTTCCGTTTTATGATTTTTAATAAATTTGCAAACCTTTCTGCAAACATATTTCACTTTGTCATTGTAGGTTATTGAGTGTAGACTGATGGGCAAAAATGGCACATTTACTCATTTAAAATTAAACCTACAACACTATTAAGGTGCACAGAAAGTTTAAATCCAATGTATACTGTGAATATGAAGGCCATGATCATCGGACTCAGCCCAGCAGGAGCTTTCTGAAAGAATCACAGGTAAGAGTTTTAGGAGAGGGGTCCATGTGTTGGCCTGCTTCCTTTCCAGGTCCAAAGCCATTGACTAGAAGACTACTGGGCCCAATGAATCTGCAGAACTTCCTGTTGTGATTCTTACATTTTGTCTAACTGCCATTTTAATCATTTTTTGCACAAATAAATTTATTTACCTGTTATTTTATAGTACTATGGTGTTGTACCATGTTAGTCATTATGGATGTAATGAGAAGCCATGCAAAATGACACCTTTTATTGGCTAACTAAAAAGATTACAAAATGCAAGCTTTTGAGGCAACTCTTCATTGCCTGTTATTTTATGTAATTACAGTATGTAATTAGTAAAGTTTGTCTAATGAATTTACCTTTGAACTTGTTACAGTGCTCAGAGCCTGCACTCATTAAACATTATATATATATAATAATATACAAAAATAATATATATATATAATATACAAAAGTAAACTGAATGAAATACAATCATTTATTTAATGTTACTGTTATATCGGTGAAGTGATCACCCCATCTTTTTGTGAGTGAATCTCTCACAGACGCTGCGATTGGATGCTCAGTTTTCATCGTCACGGCCATACAGTATTTGTGTATAGTAATACAATAACTTTAGTTGTTACTCTGTGCCAGAATACGTCAAGTCATCACGCACAGGGCCGGATTTAGACTTGATAAGGCCCTAAGCTATTTGAGACATGGGGCCCTTCTCGTATAAGTCCAGATATGCTGTAGTATATTTAAGTATATATGACAACTGCTCACTCGGACAATTTGTTTTGGGGGCCCCCAAAAAGGTGGGGGCCCTAAGCTATAGCTTGTGTAGCTTATACGTAAATCCTGCACTGATCACGCATTAGGTTTATTAAAAGGTAGAACAGTATGCTTTGGATATTTCTGAAAGAACGTTGGTTACTTTTGGTTTCGGATATTGTTGGTTTTTGGCTTTGGACTTCCACTCCAGTTTTTTCACCTCTGATTATGTCCTTCAATTTGTTTGTACGCCAGGTTGTGGGCCTCCTTATAAATGACTTGTTGCATGCTTGCTTACAATCTATTCATCTCTTGGCTTTTTCTGCTCTATTTCCAAATATATACATTTTTAATCTGTAAAGCTGTACACATGGCAGCTATTGGCATCATTTCCATATACCCACACACCTCATGGCTGGGGCTTTGACAATTGAGTGCCAAATGGCAGCACTTGTGACAGAATTTACTTCTAAATTGGTAGCATGATGATGCAATCCTAATAAAAATAAAATTATACAGAAAAATAAAATGTGTGAAAAAATGATCAAAAATGGAGTCACAACACTGTTCATCTTCTGCCACATCGTCCCTGATTTCTTCTCCACAGTCATAGCCCGTCTGTTATGACCCATGACTCACTCTTCAGTCATCATGCATTTCTTTATCTTGCTAACCCCATTCTCTTCCATGTCTGTATTAAACAGAGATTTTTCAGTTCTCTTTGTTTTATTATCTTAATGCTCATACCATGGGCATCCTGCCATCCACAGCCACCTTCCCCAAGGGACTTCCATTTCTTTCCATTGGGACCCTAAAGCCACCAACATCTGCCATTTTCAGGAGTTTCTTCTACATAGCAGAGGTGTATGAAATGTTATACGAAGAATAATTTTCAAATTTATTCACCATGGCCACAGGATTTGATTTTGAAGGGTTTGACATAAAGTAAAGATATTCACCCATTTATGAACCTGCTACTCTATTTTAGGTCACCAGGAGCTGCATGCACTCTTTCCCTGTAGCATAAGATGCATGAATCGAAGAAAGCCTGGAAGGAGTGCCCGTCCATCACTGGTCGCAAAGGTAAATGCAGAGTCACCTACCACCTAACAAACTTGTCTTTGGAATGTGGAAGGAGATAGGTGTGTACACGGAGAGAGCATACAAACTTCACACAAACACTGAACCACATGGGATTTGAACTCTGTCAGTAAAAAAGCAGTAACCATATTTTTAGAAAAGGCTTCTGTCCATTCCACTTACCAAAGGGAGTTAACCACTGAGCCACCATGCCTCTCAATAATTGAGTGTAAAATAGTAAGTCAGTCATTATCCAACCCACAATATCCTAACCCAGGGTCACGGGGGTCTGCTGGAGCCAATCCCAGCTAACACAGGGCGCAAGGCAGGAACAAATCCTGGGTAGGGCGCCAGTCCACCGCAGGGCACACACACACTTACACACCAAGCACACACTAGGGACAATTTAGGATTGCCAATGCACCTACCCTGCATGTCTTTGGACTGTGGGAGGAAACTAATACAGACATGGGGAGAACATGCAAACTCCACGCAGGGAGGACCCAGGAAGCGAACCCAGGTCTCCTTACTGCGAGGCAGCAGCGCTACCACTGCGCCAGCATGCCGCCCCCAGTGTAAAATAGTTATAGTTCTAAATATGTTACTCATGTCTTATATTGTGCTGTATTTTTCCGTGCTACTGTGCAACCCGAGTGTAAAGTTATGCCTAAGGTTATTGGCATCAGTGTTCCTCTGCTGGCACTTCAGGGATTGATTGTCCAGCAAACACAGCTCTGAGGGAACCCCCCCTACACACTGCTAACCAGTGCCCACTTCTTCATCACATACTCAAAGCCACTGATGTGCACCCTTCAGGTAAGGTCCTAAATCAGTCATTCTTCATGCTCCCATTTTCTAATCCCTTCATAGTATCCGTTTCAAGGATGATGTTTCCTTCAGATATAAAGAACTTTTTTTTCATATAGTGCTTTTATCTAAATAAACGCAGCAGTTCTGGTATGCTATCACCTGTGTCACCTTCCTTGATTCATAGCCTGTCTGTTTTGGTCACATCTCAGCTCCAGCAGGTTGCTCACATATACCATTGATCAGAATTCAGGCATTTGTGTGAGACCCCCCACATGCATTTCTTGCCTCCCGTCACAAAGTGCCACCCGAGAGAGTGAAGCTGAGCCCACCGTGGCACTTTAAGAAAATGGCCTCTTTGGCAGGGCATGCTTGCCATAGCAGGCGCTCTTTGTTTTCCTTTGGTGTCGGCGCCAGCTTGCAGCTGGTTACCATGGCTCTCTCCTCTCTGTCGCCTCACTTGTGCGCTCAGCTCTCTTTACAAAGCCAAGAATCTCCTTCAGCTGTCAGCTTTTCTTCACGCCCCTAAAGCACATTTTATGAAAGATGTTAACAAGAAAGGAAATACATTTTACATACTGCCTCCTACTTCAGAAGAACGGCCTTGTAAAGGGTAACAACAACAGGAGAAGCAAGGACGCCACATGACGGCCATTTACCAGGAGCAGCAAGTGAGCTATTAAGAAATTTAGACTTGAAAATGGAGGTGTCATCTCCCTGCAATACAATGAAAGAGTCCCAACCGAAGGAAAAAAAGTCCTGATACATGTATGTGAGTATGCATCTGACCACAAGGATGACAGTACGAAACACAAAGCACCCTCAGAAACTTGTTGGCATTTCCAGCCTTTTGCTCTTCTGGCCCATTTAAAAACAACACCAGTGTGAGTGGTAGTTTTGGGTGCCTCCAGAATTCCTGCCCCATAATCCTCCTCTCCTAAGAGACTCCATTTTGCAGAGCAGAATTTAACAGAATTCACCTCTATGACACCACCATGAAGCATTGTCTTCTGTCAGTCTAAGCCACCACTTCACCAAGGGCACAAGATGCCCCACGCTAATCAAGGGGTCCCATTAGCCCTCCAGTGTTAAGTCCTAGTCTGGGAGTATGGTATAGACAATAAATTAGCTGTGGAGAATGCCATCAGTTAGGATATACTGTATCTTAAGTAAATGAATCCAAACACACATGGATACGCAATCAGGTCAGGTCAGGAGCATGCACTGGTACAGCATGTTGCTGCACCCACCACACGATGAAACAGCTTGGGATCCCAGTTGGCAACCCCCTAGGCACACACACAGTCTAGCCCCACCATCCAGAAATAACCGTCTATGTGCTGCAGCAAGGTGTTACATGGGCATCCTGTTGTCCTGGCCAAGCCGCTCAGGTCCTCAACAATGAGAAACCTGTGAGCTGGATCACCCTCGGGGAGTCACACCACATGGCCGAAGATACCTAAGACCTAAGATAGGACAGCCTGTGTCACGCAAATGGCTTCATTACCACTCAAATCAGAGCCAAAGGTCTGTAATCACTGGATGGATGTTTTGTTTCAATTAAGTTCAAGGATTCTTACTTTCTTTGGTATGGGAATGATAATACAGCACACAAAGTAAGCTGGAACATCGCATGTCTTTATTGAGGTATTGAAAAATTCTGTCAACACTGGAGATAACTGGTTAACACAGTTCTTCAGTATGGAGGGGAACACTGAATCCAGTCTAGCTGCTTTATGGGGGGGGGGGATTGCTCCTTAAACAGCCTATTAGCATCTATCTATATGAGAAAAGCGGACGCCCTAAACTTGCATTTTTCTGAGGTGTTCACAAGTAAGGAAGTGGATAACCTCCCAGAGGTAAACGGGACTACTAAGGAAGTACTGAGGGATCTGGAAATTGTAGAATGAGAAGTGCTGCTCAGATAACATTTACCCTTGAGTTCTTAAGGAGGCTAGTGAGTACATATATAAACCCTTGACACATATTTTTAGGAAGTCACAGCACACTAGAGAGATTCCAAAGGACTGGAAAGTGGCAAATATCATCCCATTATATTAAAAAGGTGACAGGGCCGATCCAAGCAACTATAGCCAGTAAGCTTAACATGCATCACAGGAAAATTAATAGAAGGAATTATTAAGGATAAGACTGAGCAACCCCCGTGACCCTGTGTTAAGATATAGCGGGTTGGAGAATGACTGACTGATTGACAGATTGAGCAACACCTGGCAAGGACAGGAGTTATTTTGAACAGTCAGCATGGGTTCAGAAGAGGGAGGTCGTGTTTTACTAACATGCTGGAATTCTATGAGGAGGCAACAAAAAGATACGATCAAAGTGGAGCAAATAATATTATTTACCTTGACTTTCAGAAAGCATTTGATAAGGTGCCACATGAGAGGCTGGGCATCACAATAAAAGAAGTTGGAGTTCAGGGTGATGTTTTAAGATGGCGCAGACACAGGAAGCAGAGGGTGATGGTGCGAGGAACCTCATCAGAACCGGCCGACGTTAAGAGTGGTGTTCCACAGGGGTCAGTGCTAGGGCCGTTGCTATTTTTAATATATATAAATTATTTACACAGGAATATAAGTAACAAGCTGGTTAAGTTTGCAGATAATAACAAGATAGGTGGATAAGCAGATAATTTGGAATTCATTATATCATTACAGAATGACTTGGACAGCATACAGGCTTGGGCAGATTTATGGCAGATGAAATTTAATGTCAGTAAAGGTAAAGTATTACACATAGGAAGTAAAAATGTTATGTTTGAATATACAACGGGTGGTCTAAAAATTGAGAGTACACCTTAAAAGAAGGATTTAGGAGTCATAGTGGACTCTAAGTTATCGACTTACAGACAGTGTTCAGAAGCCATTAAGAAGGCTAACAGAATGTTAGGTTATATAGCACAATGTGTGGAGTAGACGTCCAAGGAGGTTATGATCAACCTTTATAATGCACTGGTGAGGCCTCATCTGGAGTACTGTGTGTGGTTTTGGTCTCCAGGCTACAAAACGGACATAGCAGTGTTAGAAAAGATACAGAGATGAGCAACTAGGCTGATTCCAGGGCTACAGGGGTTGAATTATGAGGAGTGATTAAAAGAGCTGAGCCTATACAGTTTAAGCAAAAGGAGATTAAGAGGTGACATGACTCAAGTATTTAAAATTATGATGGAAATTAGACCAGTGGATCGAGACTGTTAGTTTAAAATGAGCTCATCAAGAACACAGGGACAGAGTTGGAAACTTGTTATGGGTAAATTTCGCACAAACATTAGGAAGTTTTTCTTTACACAAAAAACAATAGACACTTAGAATAAGCTACCAAGTAGTGTGGTAGACAGTAAGACTTTAGGGACTATTAAAACTTGGCTTGATGTTATTTTAGAGGAATTAAGCGGATAGGACTGGTGAGCTTTGTTGGGCTGAATGGCCTGTTTTCGTCTAGATTGTTCTAATGTTTTTATCTCCGGAAAGGTGAGAGCAGGTGTGGAATAGAGGAAAAGCATATCAAAAGTATGAGATATAGAGGTCCAAACACCCTGAGTAATACTGGGAACAAGTGTGGGTCTTCTAGGGAACTGGTGGTACAAGGGATGGTGTCAGGACTGACCCATTGTTTTTCAAAACAAGCATAAAACATGTTTGGGTTGTTGGCAAGACGAAGGTCATTCACAGAGTTGGAGGGCTTAAGTTTGAAGTTGGTGATCTGCTGTAATCTGCTTCAGACCGACCTGGAGTTAACAGCTTCTCAGAGTAAAGACATTTGACCTGTCTTACCGCCTTAACAAACTTGTATTTAGCCGGATTGAACCACTCCTTACTCCCACTCCTACAGTAAATGCCCCTTCCTTGTTCTGTTGTAGCTGTGTATGTTTAACTATCAGCCATGGTTTGTCATTGTTGTAACTCACCCTAGTTAGTGTTGGCACTCAGCTATCCTCACAAAAGCTTATCTATGAGGTCACAGCATCAGTGGACTCATCAAGGCCATTAGTGGCAGTCCTGACAACATCCACGTCTATACAGTTGAGACACACATGTACTGTAGCTCCTGCCCGGCTGCACTGCTCCACTTCTTTGACTTCCTTACAATTTGCTTAGACAATTTTAATTTCTGCCTATGTGTGGGAATCAGATGGCTCACAATGTGGTTTAATCTACCAAGTACAGATATGTATGATAAGTATGATAAGCACAACTGACAGTTGTGTAGCAATGTTCAATGTGCTCACCTCCATCATGCTGCATTTAATAAACTCTCTGTATTTTGGAAGTTTGACACTTAAATGATCTGAAATATACAGAATGAGGGCGGAGCCTCAGCAGTGAAGTCAGGGTGGCCCCGCCTCTTGAGGTATCACCCATAAAATATAAGGAATGTAATAAAATACACTACACATAACTACTAAAAAAATAATGAAACACGACAATGTTAACAAAACTGACACAACAGCAAAAACATATGAATGATAATAATTAAAAAACAGCAAAAATAATCACAGAACAGAAAATAAACATAAGGCAGGAAGTAAATGATGGCTGACATATAACACTTTCTGTATGTGTGTATCATTACTAGGGGCTGTTAAAATACATTTCTGGTGGCTCAGTGGCTGATACTGCCATCTCACAGCTTTCTTTGGTTTATTTCTAGGCCTGATGACCATCTGGGTAGAGTCTGCATGTTTCCAGCATGTCCATCTGGGTTTTCCTCACACTTTCCAAAGATTCGTATGTTAAATAAATGAATGACTCAAGTGCGTGAGTGTGCTCTGTCAAGGACTAGCACACAATTCCAGGGTGGCTTTTTGCTTCTGTAGATTTCCATGACTCTAAATCGGATTAAGGCAAAGTAGTGGATGGATGATTTTGCTTCAATCAAAAACTAAATTGTTTTAAAAGTGGAGGGATTGAAAGTAAATAAAGTGTGAAAGTGTGTAAACCCATGGCATCCCTTTACTTTTCTGATGCCTTTATCTAAAATAACTTATAAAACTTTCATAAACAACTATCTCTGCTATTTAAATGCAGAACACCAGCTTGTGGATGAAGGGCAAACAAAGAAACTTTATAAAAGGGGATTTATTTACAAAAATATAAAAAAAGTAACAAAGATGCAAAAAAAAAGGAAACAAGACAATCTGAAAGCAAACAAGTCCAATATACAAAATCTAACAATCAAAATCCAAAGACAGAAGCAATAAGAGTAAAAAAAACAGAAAATTCAATAACAATAGCAATAATTACTGATACACCAATACTCTGAGAAAATGCATTTAATGAACCACAAGGGATTCCACTTCCTGGCCTCTCTTTTATAGGGCTGGGGAGTGGTGGTGGTCCCTAAAGGAGATCTATTGGTGCCCTGGCTCCTGTGGGGTCCACCCATAAAATACAAGGAACACAGGAGAACATCTGTTCACACATAGAAACATAATAAGATTTATAATAGATAATTAGCCAAAGAAATTGTATATTAACACACTGCAAACAACAGCAATTACTCAATAAAGAACCAACAAAAAAAAAGGAATTTAAGCACAAGCCAGAGAAGGAACCCTGGCTAAACCACAATAGGTGGCAGTAGTGGGATCTGAGCTCTTTATACTCTAGAATACCCTGCTTATTGCTGTCACATGTGAGCTGCTTAAAATGTTGAAATTATCATGTTTTTTGAAGTTGGCATTTATTCAACTCATTGATTTCTGTTTGTATAGTAAATTCATGTTAAAAGTATTTTATTTGCCGTTCCTGTAATAAATCTCCATTAACATTTGCTCCTTGATTAAAGACAATTTACATATTTCATCATTTTGTAACTCACAATCATAAAAAAATCAATACATGGGCATTCTGGTATTATTAACATACCAGTCATTCTTAGTACAATTTATAATTTAATTGTGTCCAGACTGCCATCAGTATTCATTTCACCCCTCAGTAAATTATTAAAAGTGATATTCTAATATTAAAACTTTAAAATGAAGATAGATGAGGGATGGGTTTCAAATGCATCATGCAGGCATTTAAACTCCCTGCATATATGGCCATGGTCTAGTCCTGGGTTCAATCTCTAGCCCAGTTTAGGAGTTTGCACATTGTTCCTGTTTCAGCTGTCATCCCATATTCCAAAAAAGATGACAGCCCAGAAACTGACCCTCTGTGGGCTTGTAGCCGAGTGTGTCCCACAATGGACTAGTCTCCTGTGCAGGGCTAGCTTCCTGTGTCCTGTGCTGCAAGCAAACCTCAACTGGACAGGTGGGTTAGAAGATAAGATAAGGGATGCAGACACTTTAAATCAAGAGTTCCCAAACTTTTTTCGGCCACAGACCCCTTTATCAAAAACTTTTAAAACCGTCGACCCCCTAGTCACATGCAACGGTTTTTCATGTCCGCACTTGCTTTGATACGTTTGATAAGACAATGCACAGACATGTTTGTGCTACATGTATTTTCATGCATTCTTACATGTGACTCTTTTAATGACACATTTTACCCTTTCGTTCTCAAGTTTGGTATGTAATGTGTTTTTATCAAAAAAGTGTTTTTTTGAATTATTTTACTTCTTAATTAGGTACCTACTGGAATAATATATATTTTGAAGTAACAAACAAATAGCAGTAGTAAGGGGGTCTATTTTTGCTGTCGTTGACCCCCAAATTTTTTTATTGAAACTATTGACCCCTAGAAAGTTCAAATTGACCCCAGAGGGTCGATATCGACCACTTTGGGAACTCTTGCTTTAAATTATATATACGGTAAAGGCACTACAGTATCCTTATATATAATTTGATACTATCCGTATGTATGGTGTTCGCGTCAATACCCCGTATGTATGGTGTTTGCATCAATACCCCGTATGTATGGTGTTTGCATCAATACCCCGTATGTATGGTGTTCACGTCAATACCTCGACTCAATACAAGTTAGAACCATGCAATGGGACTCTGCCTCTGTAGTTGGAACATAACGTGGCAAACGCAAACGCAGCATTGCATGATTGGCTAATAATGTTTGAATGCTTCAGTGATGCCACTGGATGGCTGAGTATAGTAAGTCGGTGTTGGTTCGAGCAGATAACAGTAAGTTTGGTTGGCTTTTGGAACGTTGGTTTGGTGGGGCGTACTTTCCAGGACTAACATCATCGACTGACTTAAACCCTTCGACAGCTCCGGAACCGTAAGTAATTTAGAACGTATCGCCATTTGCTTGGTACGTCGAAATCTATCTTTGGGCAGTTTGGTTTTGGCAGCCGTCCTTTTGACATCTATTGGCAAACTGAGTAATAACGGCTAGGTATTAACAACGGTCATTGTTTAAATTTTAGCCGATCTCAGATCTAGAATGACCACGCCAACATAAGTATTACTCCGACTCTGATTACAGTCATAAAATAAGGTTTGTTTTGAAAATTTGTTTGCCGGAAAAAATCAAACGAGGTGCGTCGAAGAGCTGAGTTCACGTCTCACAGCCCCATTTAAACAGGAAGCTCTTCATTACATC
This sequence comes from Polypterus bichir lapradei, assembly GCA_026402145.1. Lineage (NCBI taxonomy): Eukaryota > Metazoa > Chordata > Cladistia > Polypteriformes > Polypteridae > Polypterus > Polypterus bichir. The sequence goes on from JANRMT010062850.1 coordinate 2,327,471, forward strand.
GGCCGAAAAGGTCTATTTTAAGCACAAATCAGTGCCATGATAACCAAATCATTTCAAGGACTTAAAAAAACAAATAATTCTTTGCAGAGAAAGTATGGATTTCACAAACGTACAATTTGTATCCCGAGTCAATTGGGCTCCCAGTCGCTAGTAATAAATATTCTTGTAACCTTCCTCAACATAAACATTCAAAATGAGATGCTTCTCAACAGCAGGTTTCAATAGGAGCTGGTGTACCAGGCAGCATCAGGGAGCCATGTTGCTTATCTGCATATCTATAATCACCAGAGAGGATAATTTGCCTCACTAGGCAGTTGCATCAGGTTTCCCAGCGCGGCCTTCCTTGTTCTCTGTTTGCTCTCACTGCCTGAGCAGCCCGGGTTGCAAGCCGAGGTATTAAGAGAGGATGCATCAACCCATTTGTCCATTCCCGGAGGGTGAATATGTAATTACTCCCCTCTGTGAATGACAAGCTAGAGGCGGCATAATGAAGCCGAGCACCTGGCAGCAAAAGAAAAAACACAGCAGATTGAAAGGGGGGGACCTTTGTCACTCTGCTTTGTAAAGGATGGAGATGATGATGGGGGGGATGGCAGAGCAAAATGTGATTTTTGCAAATTTGCCTTTGTTGCGATGATATACTCTTGAGAATCATGAAATGTGCTCTGGATGAAATGTCCAAATGGTGGTCCTCCCTGCCAATTAGCTGATGAAAGCTGACCTTTTCAGATCTTCATGCTCAAGTTCAAAATTACACTTTCATTGGCACCGAGGGAAGGTGAGCCTGAAAAGCAGCCACAGAATGAGAGAGTGTGAACAGTTGTTAGACTTGTAGGGTGGCCAAGTAAATGAGATATGAGGCTGGTCTGCTGTTCCATAGTCATTTAGAGGACGCTTTAGGGCAATTTGGCCTAAAATATGGAGCATCATTTTCAGTAAACGGACAGCAGATTGTAGAGCAAGCAGGCCATACTTAATAGAGCGTTACGTGAAGAACAGCACCCAGCACTGTGTTACATTTCCATTGCCTCTAATACGAAGCACTGGCAGGTCAGTGATCAAAGGTGGGATTTTAAATTCATGAGCCTTATCATTACTTTTATAATTATTATTAGAGACACCCCCATCAGTCTCAGCGTTTACGTCAGGGCAGAAGACTCGTTATGTTAGCATAGCCTCGTAGTGTTAGGGCTGCTGTTGTTAGGTCTCATACTGCTCTATTATATTATAATTTCATTTATAGTAGGAATTGCTTTCACATGGTCATTACTAAGTCTTTTCCATTTTCTTTGTCTTCACAGAGCTGTTCCTAGTAGTGGAATAAAAAACTCTGTGGTAATTGGAGTGACCCAGTGGTGCCCTAGCTTTGGTTGAACAATAAAAATTGTATGCGATCTGCAAAGAAAAGCCATGTCATGTAATACATCTGACCAGCTTCACACAAAGTGGCCATATTTCACGGCACAAACACATTCTGCGTAGGAGAACAGCAGCTGCCAATTCACTCACTGTACAGCGTCTATAAAAAAATATTTACCTTCTTTGAAAGTTTCACATTTTATTGCTATACAACATTGGATCACAGTGGATTTAACTTGGCTTTTTTGACACTGGTCCTTAATGTCAAATATAAAACGAAATAACTGATCACATACATATTTACCCCATTCCATGTCAGAATTTAGTAGATACACCTATGGAAGCCATGACAGCACTTAGTGAGTCTGTACGGCTTGGCACATCTACTCATTGCACCCCATTTTTCTCTGCAAAACTCTTCCAAGTTCTACAGGCTTCAGGATGATTATGTGTGAACAGCTTTTATTGAGTCCTGCAACACATTTTCAATTGCACCGAGATCACAACTCTGACATTCACATTGCTGTTTTGAAGCCATTCTTGTCTTTGTCCTTGCTGGAAAACAATTCTCCTCCCAAGGAGCAGCTTTCTTGCAGATCACATTGGGTTTTCCTCTAGGATTTCTATATATTTTTACGACATTCATTTTCCCCTCCACCCTTACAAGTCTTCCAGACCAGCTTCAGAGAAACATCCTCAAATCCTGACGTTGCCACCACCACGCTTCACGGTGAGGATGTGGGTTTTTGATAATGTACAGTGTCAAGCGTTTAGTCTGATGGCCATGAAGCTTCATTTTGGTCTCTTCAGACCATAGAACCTTCATCTATCAGACTTCGGTCTTTCATGTGCCTTTTGCTAACCTCTGCCTGAAATGTTGTGTGTGTGTGTGTGTGTTTATTTATTTATTTTTAACAGTGGCTTTCTCTTTGCCACACTCACAAAAAGCTAACGCTGGTGAAGCTCATGGGCAACAGTTGTTGTCTGCATAATCTCTCCAGTCTTATTCATTGCAGCTTGTAACTCTTCCAGTGTTCTCACAGGTCTCTTGGTGGTCTCCCCCACTAGTCTTTCTCTCCTATGATCACTCAGTTTTTGTGTGAGAACCTGCTCTAGGCACATTTCCAGCTGAGCCATGCCCTTTCCATTTCTTAATGACTGATTTAACAGGGCTCCGAGGGATATTCAGTGACTTGGACATTTTCTTGTCTGCATCCCCTTACTTGTGCTTTTCAGTCAGCTGTATGGTGTTTTCTTCTGTCTTCATTGTCTAGGTTAGGCCACCATACTGACCTGCCACAATATGGACCTTCCACATACCCTGGCATTTAGACTACAGTCAACTGAAAACCTAGACAGGAGACCCCTATTGAGCTGATTGTATGACATATAATACCAACTGGATGCCCCAGTGATGATTTAGGGATATCACATTAACTCTTTGAGGGCTGAATATTTTTTCCAAAAAACAATGGTTTCACTCAAAAATCAACATAAAACGTTTGTTGCTGCATGATGTAGCTGCCAGTTTGCCAATAATGTGCGACAGGCTTGCTGCCAGGCTGTCTTTGTGGGGCTGGGAGAGCAGCAACAGCGGACACGGTTGCAGTGCATTACAATCTGGTTTCTACCTCTTATCATTGTTAGGTGGCAGTCCTCCCTGGCAAACACTATCAGTACCACGACTAGCTGGGGACCGATCAGCTGAAGCTGGAACCTCACATTCGTTTTCGATCACTTGTATCAAAAACTGACTCAGACAAGTCATAGTCCAGTTTAGAGATAATAGGCAAAACGTCGTCCACGGAGTATTTTGCTTTAAGCATTCGCTTTCATCTCTCGCCAGATGTCAGTGCCATTTTTGCCGTTGTGTGCGCCTTGCTACTCACGTGAGCACAGGAAATCTCGGTCAAACCAATGAATCTAACTTTCCTTCTAGCAAAGAGAGTCCAACTAAAACGTAATGGTTGGGTTTGTCACAGTTTACAGTTGATTACCACCTCCTTTTGACAAAAGTCTACATCAGCCCTTAAAAAGTTAAAGGGGGGGGGGGGGGCGGTTCAGCACGGTGGCGCAGTTGTAGCACTGCTGCCTCGCAGTAAGGAGATCTGGGTTCGCTTCCCAGGTCCTCCATGCATGGAGTTTGCATGTTCTCCCCGTGTCTGCGTGGGATTCCTCCGGGTGCTCCGGTTTCCTCCCACAGTCCAAAGACATGCAGGTTAGGTGCATTGGCGATCCTAAATTGTCCCTAGTGTGTGCTTGGTGTATGTACATGTGTGTGTGCTTGGTGTGTGTGCGTGTGTGTGCCCCACTGTGGGCTGGTGCCCTGCCTGGGATTTGTTCCTGCCTTGCGCCCTGTGTTAGCTGGGATTGGCTCCAGCAGAACCCCGTGACCCTGTGCTATATAGCGGGTTGGAAAATGACTGACTGACTGACATTAAAGAGGCAGAATCACTACATGATTGGGAGTAAATTAATTCAAAAAATACAATAAAACACAAAACAACCACATTACAGAGATCTGTTTTCCCTTTGACATTAAAAAGTCATTTTCTGTTGATCAGTGTCGGAAAAGCCAAATTAAGTCCACTGAAAGTCAAAGTTGTTTAACAATAAAATGTGAAACCGTCAAAGTGGGTGAATATTTTTTATAACCACTGCATCTGTGATTATGTTTATTTCAACAACAGCAAAAATCACCAAATGTATGAGCAGAGGGCTTTGTTAATTTCATAGCAAAATTAGGCTAAACAATACTGATAGATAGATAGATAGATAGATAGATAGATAGATAGATAGATAGAT
>JANRMT010062850.1:2333451-2368284 GCA_026402145.1 Polypterus bichir lapradei
AGATAGATAGATAGATAGATAGATATGAAAGGCACTATATAATAGATAGATAGATAGATAGATAGATAGATAGATAGATAGATAGATAGATAGATAGATACTATACACAATACATAGCACTGTATTTGATAGACTGATAGATAGTCCAATAAGAAAGACACTATATTAGATAAACAGGAAGGGCACTATATTAGATAGGGGTGAAAAGTGATTGTTGAAAACTCATAATATAAAATAGATAAGACCGCTAATATATGAATTTCTGTACAAGGGTAAGTGAATAATTATCTGCATTTTTCTGATAATTTTGTTTGGGTTGGCTGTACAGCTTTCAAGCACAGGTAGAAATATGGTGTGTCTGTGGTCACAGTGGTAAAGTTTCAACCTTTTGATCAGTCAAATTCTCTTGTCTTCTATGAGTAGACACGGCTGCTCCTCTCCATTTGCACAACAGAAGAGAAGCAAGCAGTTGGTACAGACTTGCTCAATTTTTTTTCAGTAGTGGACATGGACTCTGCACTCTGCTTAACACTTGTCTGACCATTTATGAACTTTTTAATGCATTTGTCTCTGTATGTCATGCAAAAATCCATGTATGAATTTCGGCCTATGGTACACTTTGATGAGCAGCATCTGGCCTTTGCCAGACACCATGCTTGAAGTTCTGCACAAAGAGTTCCATTTTTGTCTCAGCAGACCAGATAATCTTTATTCTCATGCTCTCAAAGTTTTTTAAATATCATTTTGCAAACTCCAAAGGGGGTTCAGTCACTTTACAATAATTGCCTAACTGATGGAGTGCTTCTGAAATGGTTGTCATTCCAAAAGGATCTCCCATATCAACAAAAGACTTCTGAAATCCTGTTATTGTAACCATTGGTTCTTTACTCACCTCCCTGACCAAGGCCCTTCTTGGCTGCTATCTCAGTTTGGCCAGACAACCAACTTTAGGAAGATTTCTGTGTGCTAAACTTCTTCCACTTCACAATTATTGAGGCCACTGTGCTCCTGAAAACACTCAAGGCTTTAGAAATGGTTTAATCCCTTTGTCCCGATCTATTGCCCCTTTGTTATCATTCACCACAATTTGATCAAAGATGTCTTGGTCTTCATGTCTTAGTTTTTTGTCCTGACATGGAGTGTGCCTTTCTCAATGATGTTCGATCAATTCAGTTTTGCCACATGTGGACTCCAATCAAACTCTAGACACATCTTAAGGTAAAATTAAAGTAAGCAGGATGAGCTTCAGATCACGGGATCTGAATACTTGTAGAAATGAGAAATCTCAGTTTTTGAGTTTTAATAAATTTGCAAACCTTTCTGAAACCATGTTTTCACTTTGTCACTGTGGGTTATTGAGTGTAGATTGAAAGGCAAAAATGGCAAATGTATTCATTGAAAATTAAATCTCAAACACAATAAAGTGTGCACAAGGAGAAGGAATCTGAATACTTTCAAATCCAGACTGTATGTATATATGTATAAAGTATATACAGTATATTGAAATGAATTGTGGGATGGGGAAGCCGGCTTCCCAACCAGGTTTTGTGTCCATGCAGATCCCTCGTATAATTGATGGACAAGGGGAGAATGGTTATTGGAACTGAATGCTCCCCAAACTGTTATGTGGCAGTGTCCTGGGGCTGGAACACCTATGTACCTACCAGTAGGGCACTCTGGGTATTGTAGTCCCGAAGCAAAACCCTACTAGATACAATGGGTGCCACCAGGGGGCACTACTCAGAATTGCATCCCTATCCAGACTAGGGTCTGCCTGACCCAGAGGCAGTTCCTCAATGGGCAGTCGCGCCTCCGGAAGTGCCCCATGGGTCAGACGGGAAAGGAGCCACCCCTCTTCACACAGGGGTTCAATTGGAGCCTGAGGAGGAGCTGGAGTGGAGTGGAAAATAAGTGAAGCAAAAGAAAGAAAAAAATAAAGGAAGATAAAAGAGAAGGAGAGAGTTTATGATGTTTTGCATAGACCCGAATAGAAGGGAAATCCTGTGGCAGATATTTGTGGAAAAATAAACCATGCCATTAACCTGGTGTGTGATGTCTGAGAGGTTATGGGCTCTGGGGCATAGGTGCACCCCCCGGTGTTCACTATCGCAATCTGATTATTTGGATGGTTACCTACTAGGTAATGATTGTAGTTAGTCAGCCATTTGGCAAACATCTGCCACGTCCTCTAAGTTGCGAGAAGCAGATCATAGGAATGTGATACGGTCCCTGCAAAATAATCAGAGTGCGATTCAGACCTATGAATGTGATACTCCGATCTTCACCCTGTCAAGTAAGCGAACCAATTGCTTTTGCGTATCATTATATATATATATATATATATACACAGTACACCTCCAAAATTCACGGGGGTTACGTTCCTAGAGCACTCGTGAATTGTGAAAAACCGTGACTTTTGGTTGTGGTTAAAAAATGCCTTTTAAATGTCTATTTTTATCATCCATCCATCCATTTTCCAATCCGTTGAATCCGAACACAGGGTCACGGGGGTCTGCTGGAGCCAATCCCAGCCAACACAGGGCGCAAGGCAGGAACCAATCCCGGGCAGGGCGCCAACCCACCACAGTATTTTTATCATTTAAACCCTAAACAAAGTATGCCCCCAAAGCACTTTAATTTCGTTGCAAACTCAGCTTAATACATTAATACATTACCTAACAAATTACCTTAATACATTACCTAAAAACAGAATGTAAAGGTAAACCCATCTACTGTACAATACTGTACTGCTATGTCTCCCGCAGTGCTAGAATGTAAAATACCGATGTTACCACTATACGTACTGTAATTCATGCAAGCGCGTTTTCTTTGGTATGTGCTGTAGTTTTCTTTGCTATAAGTAGAGTTATACATAATAACTTCATTGTTCAAATTCATCATCCAATGATGAATGATATTGATGATGATGATGATGAAGTAGCTGTGCAGTACGATGCAGAGGATTTAAAACTCCTTGGGTGGTGCCTCTTCTTCAGGCACTTCAGGAGGAGTCATGTCTTTGGACGAGTCTTCTTCTGGTGGGGTTTCGTGCTGGCTTTTCTTTATAGGTTTCAGGAACATTGTGATGGGAAGTTGCTACATTGTCTCCTGTAGTGAACTGCTGGTACAATTTCCGTGCTTTCTCACGGATGTACATATACAGTACATATACATATAGACACACAAGTTTATCTTGTTGTAGTATTTGTTGCTATGATTGGCTGTTCAGTAACCTTGTGACTTGTGGGTTTAAACTGTTCCTGAACTATAGATGCGAGTGCCAATGGCCTTGTATTGTTTGCCAGAAGGAAGGATGAGTAAAAAGTGCCCTGTGTTTGATCAACAGACTGACAGGCAGGTAGATAAATATATATATTTATATAATAGATAGTAAAGGCACTGTGTTTCCTGATATGACAGGTACTATATATGACTAATGGATACATTTTGTTTGATTTTACATATTCTGTGTCTATACATTCCTTCAGTGATAATTACTGTATTTTATTTTAGTTCTCATTCTCAGAATCTTTGGCATTTCTGGCACTTTGACTCAAAAGCTGTTATTCAGATGACAATCACTTTTCACTAAAAAAAGTAGGAGTCAGTTGTCTCAGGCGCCGTTCCGATTTCTTGGTCTAATTGTGTGTATCAGGTTGTTGTCTTTAAATGAGTGTCTATCTGTTATTTACCCACACATACACGTCAGACCCGAGGCGCAGCTTCTTTTAAAAGATAAGAGGAGTTTATTATTAGCGAGGTGAAATAACAATGATGGCCTCCCTACTGCCAGGAAGATCTTTCATAGTAAGGATTTGTGACAGATTAAACTGGGTGTTAAGTAAGTAAAAGTAAATGATAGTGCTGAGTGTGAACGACACTACATGATTATCTGATGAGCTGCTCAACAGTTCTTCCTTTTTTATTTCTTTTGAATTGTTTTGAGCTTTTTTAGCTTTGCTGTTACCTAGCTGTTAGAGGGCTAACTAACATTATAAGCAGAGAATGTGTGACAGTTTAGTAAGTTCTTGTATTACACAGGCACAGGGAAGCATAAGAGAAAGTTAGTTCAATTAGTCAATCTGTCTAAAGTCAGATAATACCCTTCACAGATGGACACCAGCACAGGTCTGTTTATTATCACACACATAGGGAAGAAAGGATGCTGGTGTCCGCTGCCTTACAATAATCAGCCATTACTAGTAACAAGAAGATAAAGGGTTAATGCTAAGCCTTAAGCTGGGTGCCAAATCGACGTTTGTCAATGATAACTGTAATGGGCCTCGTCTAACAACCCAATGAGAGAGTTGCTGTGCAGGTGAAGGCCCCATCCACACTAGCACATTTTCATTTAAAAACGCAAACATTTGTCTTGATTGTTCTCTTTCATCCACTCTGCACGGACGTTTTCAACTGATGCAAACAAATACTTTTAAAAATGCTCTTCAGAGTCATAAAATTTAGAAAATGCTGGAGTGGCATTTCAGTGTGGACAGGTGAAAACAAAGATTTCTGAAAACGTCCAAACTCATGAGAACAATCAAGAAGAGAACGGGCAATGCAGCCTATCAGAGCTCACCAGTCAGTCCAAATCCCTTAGTTCTTCTAAAATAACATCAAGTCAAGTTTGGAAAATCCCTAAAGTTTTACTGTCTACCACACCACTAGGTCGCTTATTCCAAGTGTCTGTGGTTGTCTGGGCAAAGAAAAACTTCCTAATGTTTGTGCAAAATTTACCCTTAAGAAGTTCATGTTCTTGATGAACTCATTTTAAAATAATAGTCTCGATCCACTGGACTAATTCCTTTATAACTTTAAACACTTCAATCAGGTCTCCTCTTAATTTTCTTTTGCTTAAACTTAGAAGGTTCAGCTCTTTTAAATCTTTCTTCACAATTCATCCCCTGTAGCCCTGGAATCAGCCTAGTCGCTCTCCTCTAAACTTTTTCTAGCACTGCTATGTCTTATTTTTAGGCCTAAACTGTACACAGAGCACCAGGTGAGGTCTAACCAGTGTGTTATAAAGCTGTTTAGACTTGTACTCCACACATCAGGGCGCTATATAACCTCACATTCTGTTAGTCTTCTTAATGGCCTGGATTTTGATAGTGTCAAGTCAACTGTGACTCCTAAATCCTTCTCATAAGGTGTACTTCTGATTTTCAGCCTCCCAGTTGTGTATTCAAACCTAACATTTTTGCTTAATGTCCTACGTGTAATACTGCAACACACTGTGGTTGGTTCGTGCTTATTACGATACTCTTCCCTGATTGGATCCTGCTCATTACATCTCATTTCCTAATTGGACACACTTCAAAGAAGAAGAATTTATTCCAACATAATGAGCATAAAAGAGTAAAACAGTGGCTACCTGTAGGCATTGTGGCAGACAACTGGGGACCTTACCCCACCAGGATGTCTGGAGAAGGGAAAGACCGGAAGAGGGGCAATATCCCCCCCAGGTTACATCATCAGGAGGTGCCTGGACGATCCCGGAGCCCTGGATGGCATCACTTCCGCCACACCAGGAAGTGGTGCCGGAAGAGGAACCAAATGCTCCTGGAGTGCTTCAGGGTGCCCATGCAGCAATTCCGCCACACCAGGAAGTGCTGCAGGAAGTTCATCGGGGCGCACCTGGAGCACATAAAAGGGGCCACCTCACTCCATTCGAGGAGCCGGAGTCGGGTGGCAGAGGACGGTGCTTGCGAGAGAGGAGTGAAGGCGGCACAAGAAAAAGGCAAAGGAAAGACTGAGCTGAGTAATTTGTGGCCGATTTGTGCATTGTGTTGTGCTAAGAAGAAGGTGAAAATAAATAGCATGTGTGTTTTGGACATCAGGCTGTCTCAGTGTCCGTCTGTGTCCAGGCTTCTTTCACAGCATCTAAATTGCATTCTGTGTGATTTTTAGAAATGGTGGTCAAGTGGCTACTCACACTGCACGATAGAGTCACCAATCATATATTTGTTCCAACTGCATGAGGATGTATACATTTATTTTTTTTTAATTTACAAAAATATCCTAAAATCCTCTTCTTACTTTGCTGTTCTGGGGTATTACGTGTTGTTTGATGAGGGGAACAGATGAATGTAAATGAATTTAGTACAAAGCTGCAGCCTAACAAAACAGGAGTGAAGCGGCCTGAATACTTTCTGAAGGCACTGTAGATACCGAGGGAGTTTATGTTTAATTAATGAAAGACACCGTTTAGAAATAGTATTTCATTTAGAAACTGTTAAGTGTTTTGTGCAGATTAGCAGGGAATAATATCAATTAGCTGCATTACAACTAGCTTAACAAAAATTGAAAATTGTTTAAGGGAGTGTTTTCTTTTTCTATCCACTGCACTTCTCGAGTGATGAAACAAAACATGAAAGTCTAACTGTCTATGTGGCAATTATAAATGCCACCAGTTAAAAGTTTCAGTGTATTTCCAAAGTATTTTACAAAAGCATAATTGTGCTTTCGTGTTGACTATGAAAGGTGCTATTTACAGTGAGCACTGGCGGGTACTTCTCAAAGTCTGTCTTTGTTATTCCATCTGCTGTCCCGATCCTTAGTCAGCTCCTCAAATGAATATTTACTCTGCGATTGTCTACCGACTCTGGAATATCTTCTTCCTACACATCCTTTCTTGTACAATGTAATCATTTTCTCAATTCTACACTCCCTTTTGTATCATCTTCTGAACCGTTGAGCATTATTTAAGCTTTAGACTGCCTTTCTTATGACTTCAGACTCTGAGGTTGTGGGTTCAAATCCTGCTACTGACCCTGTGTGACCCTGAGCAAGTCACTTGACCTGCCTGTGCTCTGATCGGAAAACCTTAAGAAAAGTAACCAACTGTATCATAAATGTTGTAAGTCGCCTTGGATAAAGGCATCAGCCAAATACATAAAGGTAAATGAAGTATGTGATACAACTATGAACTCATATTTTTCTCATTATTTCAACCCAAGGCTCCCATTCATGTAGTTTTTAAAACCATGAATACCTTTGCTTATTGTTCTCTGTGTTTCAGTTCTTCTCGTTCATGCCTTTCAACTGTAGACCGTTTTTCTTGTTTACCAGCTTAAGCTCTGTTTTTATCATCTTCTCAGCTGTAGAATCCATTACTTATCTTTTCCTCAGCCTAGGACCCCTCTGTTATCTGTGTTTAATCTTTAGATCTCGCTCTTACACTTTTCAGCTATGCAACAGCCCTGTCATATTTTCAATTTTCTGAGCCACCTTTCTGTCTGGATCCTTTTTCTTCTTTACTTCTTATTATTTAACTTTCTTTTATTATGAGCCTTGTTGTTCACAACCTACCCATCCATACATTTTTTACTCAAATTTAATTTAGGATTATGGTGGAGCTGGATCCTAACCGATGAGCATAAGGCAGTGTTCCTGAATAGACTGCCGTGCCACCACAGGGCATAGCGTTGCTCACACCCACAGGACCAATGGAGGTACAGAGTGCTTGATCGATTCAAGGCAGCTTAGGAAAGCCAAGATGAAGAGCAGATTGTGAGAACAGGTACAGAAAACATTTTGAAGTAGGGTGGAAGAAAAACTTGACTCAAGTAACATTGAAAAAAAGCAAGTGGATCGGTGTGAAGGGTGGTTTGTTGTCTAATGCCAGCACGTGTATTTGTAAGCAGAATAGTGGAACTGATACCTGGGCCCCCAGCAAACTACAGTGGAATTTGAAAGCATTCAGACGCCCTCACTTTCTGCACACTTTATTGTGCTGCAGATTTAATTCAAAATGAAGAAATGTGCCATTTTTGCCCATCGGTCAACATGCAATGACTCATAATGATAAAGCAATGGCATATTTCCAGAAAGGTTTACCAATTTTTTTTTAAAAATCAAAAACTGAAATCTGTCTTTCATAGAAGTATTCAGACCCTTTGCCTTGGCATTCTAGATATGTTTAGAACTCGATTAGAATGCCCCTTTGGCAAACTGAAATGGCCACCGTTTAGTAAGGCGCACCCCTGTTTGTTGAAGGTCCCCCAATTCACACTGCATGTCAGGGCAACAAGCAAACCAAGAACTTCATAGAACTCTCTGTAGACATCTGTGACTGAACTGTGGTGAAGCATAGATTAGGACAAAAATGTAAAACCCTCTCCAAAGCTTAGAGTGTCCCCAGAAACATAGTGGCCTTAATAACTGTAACATTGAAGAAGCTTAAAACCAACAGGACTCTTCCTGTGTTGGCCATCCAACCAAACTGAGGAACAGAGCTAAAGGGGCCTTGGTTAGAGAGGTGACCAAGAACCCAAAGGTCACTCTAACAGAGCCTCAGAAACCCACTTCTGTGATGGGAGAACCCATTTAGACCCTCTAAAAATAACACAAATATGTGTGTGTAAACATTGTGATCTGTAGCGATAGTGGGGAGCAGGTTGAGGAGGTGGAGATATGCTCTAGAGAGGAGAGGAATGAAGGTCAGTAAGAACAAGACAGAATACATGTGTCTAAATGAGTGGGAGGTCAGAGGAATGGTGAGGATGCAGGGAGTAGAGTTGGCAAAGGTGGATGAGTTTAAATACTTTGGATCAACAGTACAGAGTAATGGGGATTGTGGAAGAGAGGTGAAGAAGAAAGTATAGGAAGGGCGGAATGGGTGGAGAAGAGTGTCAAGAGTAATTTGTGACAGACGGGTATCAGCAAGAGTGAAAGGGAAGGTCTACAGGACAGTAGTGAGACCAGCTATGTTATATGGGTTGGAGACAGTTAAAAGTGCGAAGATTTGCATTGGACAGATGGACAGGTTTAGAAACAAGTACATTAGAAGGTCAGCTCAGGTTGGACGGTTGGGAGACAAAATCAGAGAGGCGAGATTACACTGGTTTGGACATGTGCAGAGGAGAGATGCTGAGTATATTAGGAGAAAGATGTTAAAGATAGAGCTGCCAGGCAAAAGGAAAAGTGGAAGGTCTAAGAGAAGATTTATGGTTGTGGTCAGAGAGGACATGCAGGTGATGGTGAAACAGAGCAAGATGCAGAGGACAGGAAGATATGGAAGAAGATGATCAGCTGTAGTAACCCCAAACGGGAGCAGCCAAAAGAAGAAGAATCTCAAGACTAGGATCAGTAACTGATAACATTTTTGGCTTAATAAATGGACATACAGTATGTGTTATGTTTTAAGGCTTTTTCATTCACCTATGAACCCGTACACCCTTTAGCCCGATTGTAAGCTGCAAAAACAGACAAGGTATTTTTAAAATTTAGAACACAGATTTATGCAGCAAATTAATATATACCGTGAATGTGAATAAATAACTTTGACTTGATAAACACCAAATTTATCCTTAATATGACTCAACGCCTTTTGAGGACACGGCCAAGTAAACAGGAACCTTGTCCTAGAAAACACAACTTAAAATGGCAGCAACTGTTGAACAATGAAAATGGTGTAGCGGGATTTCCAAAACATGATGCTAAAATAAAACAAAAACTGCATACAAAAGATACATATGGGTCACAACTATAGTGTCATCCATCACTCACCCTGACTGTGACTCTCCGATGAACAGATTCGGATGTGTGTAAGGCTTCCGTTCCTCTGTAAGGAGGACGTGGGTCGCTAGATCATAGATGTTGTGTCACTTGCTCACAGATTCCTCCTTATCTGCTCTCAGAGCCATTGCAGCCACCCTTGGACGTTATCCATTAACCTGAGATGAAGACTGGACTCCTTTGGTACTGTGTCTCTCTGTAGAATCCTTGGGAACCGCTGGTTTGACTTTGTGTTGAATGAGTGGTTGCTGATGGAGTCCCGAATGAGGCACATTACCTGCATTGTGAGGGAGCGTCAGTTACGGCACTACAGCCATGTGGCGCAGTTCCCCGAGAGTGATCTGGCTCTCAGGGTCCTTATTGTTGAGGACCCAAGTGGCTGGACCAGGCCAAGGGGACGCCCTCGTAACACCTGGCTGTGGTAGATAGATGATCATTTCTGGAGAGTGGGAATGGACCATGTGTCTGCCTGGTGGGGTGCCAACCAGGATCCTGAGCTGTTTCATGCCAGTGCATGCTCCTCAACCTGACCTGACCTGTGTACAAACCTGTATGCAAAAGTTATGAATGAAAATAGAATGTACCATTAGGCTCCTCTAATACCGAAACCAAAAGAAAAATTACAACAGAATAAAGAAAAATGTATTTTACCCAAAAAAATGCAAAAAACAAGGATTTACCAAACACTGACAAGCAGATTAAACTTATTTGGCTGTGGTCCTCTCTGTAAAAGAAAGCAAAAATGTTTCCATCACTATCGATAATACTCCTACTTTGCTTAATATTTACAGGTGGTTTGTTACAATTGAGCATTTCACTTGACTTCTGAAGACTGGCAGCTCTTTGACAAGCAGCTTGGACGGTCAAATTCAAGTTAGAAGACACCTACAAAGCTAAAGGCGATAGCAGCAAATGGTGACACGTAAAGAGCACACTTTATATTTACAGTAGGCACACACAACTATATTATCAATAATTGCATTATATGCCAGCCTTCTCAATGCTGTACGTGTATAACCTTCAAAAAGGACATTTAAATAAATAATAATAAAAAAAAAAGATTGACAAAGAAAGCCATGACCAGCTCAAGTGTTAGCAACAGGGGGGCGAATCGGGCTGTCATCTTGTGAGGATCTGCCGAGTCACAAAAGAGCCAATTATCACAACAATAGGAGGACATGAAGAGAGGCAGCAGGGTCACAGCAGGGCTTGGGGGGAGTGAATGCCATTAACTCGGGGTCAAGCAGCCTTCACCTGCCTCTGTGCAATGCAAACAAAAAGCTCATTTCTTTATTATTCCTCTTGCTTTCCGTCTACGCAGTGACTATACAAGAAGAGTTATTTGAAAGTGTCATGCCACTACATTATTTCAGGAATATAAAAAGAGGAATACATTTTTAAACTGATTTTGCATGTGCCATTAGAAATAGAAAGTGTTCTTTTTAGCTTCAGTGATATTATTGTACTAATTAAAGAGCCCTCACACGTTTCCGTATCTGGAGGGAATACAGAGATGAATTGGGCTCCGTAATTATTTACTTTTAACATTGGCAAAAATTTTCTTTTCTTTTTGTGACAAACAGTGAATTCAGTTGCCAGTTTTTGCAGACTGAAAGGTATTGTCTGTGATGCACTGCACTCAGCTAATTATTTGTCTTGTTTTATCGAACCAATGGGAACTGTGTAGCCTCCTTAGTGTGATGATAACCCCCGGAGCAATGAGCTAAAAATGTTGAATTTTGTTCAACAAGAAAAAATGTTATTGTAACAGGAAATGGAAATACCAATAACCCGACATAATTACAGTAGGAGAGGTCTGTTTAGAGCCTGCTGCTGTACTGATGCAGATTTAGTACATGTCTTTCATATGATCAACACACAGCCTGATGGGACAGTAGTAGTGTGTTACTTTGCACGCTTTTCTTATGTTTTTTCTGTTGCTTGCACGTAAGAAGTTAGAATGTCAGTGTCTGATCCACACCACATCTTCCAGGTGTCTTACAGACTTGTTCCCCTCTACTCTCATGTGACTTCCTGGGCCTCCTGCAGAGAGGCATCCTCACAAGATAATACAGCTGCCAGCATGCTTCAAAGAGAGGATGGTACGTGTTTCATAAAATGTCGTATCTGGCTTGTGCCAAACATGACGGGCAAAAAGCTAAATTTTGGCCTTATAAGACCACAGAACGGTGTCTTCTGGCCAACTGAGATGTCTTGTGGGTGTTTTTTTTCCTCTTTGTCGCTCTCCCATAAAGCTGCAACTGGTGAAGCACCCGGACACAGTTATTGTCTGTATGGTCAATCAGCCACTGGAGCTTGTAACTTGTTCAGAGTCCTCACAGGTCTCTTGGCGGCTTTTCTCACAAATCTTCTGCTTGCACCATTGCTCAGTTTTTGTGGAAGGCCGTCTCATAGGCTCTTTCCATTTCTTACTGAATGATTTCACTGGAGTCCAGGGGATCTTCATTGACTTGGAGGTTTTCTTGTCTCCATTCTCTGACTTGTTTTTCAATCACCTTTACCAGGAGTTGCTTGGAGTGTTCTTTGGTCCTGGGTGGGGGTGCATGCTGGAGCCTATCCCAGCTAGGATAGGGCACAAGGCAGGAACAAACCCTGGAGAGGATTCCAGTCCATTGCTGGGTGACTGCACACACACCCACACAACAAACACACACTAGGGCTGAAACAGAGAAATTTGACCTGCATGTCTTTGGATGGTGGGAGGCAACTGGAGCACCTGGAGAAAATCCACACAGACATGGAGAGTACATGAAAACTCAACACAGGAAGGTCCTGGGACACAAACCACAGTCTCCTTACTGCCAGGCAGCAGCGCTACCACTGTGCCACCATGCTGCCCATCGGGTTTAGAGATGTTCCTAATAATTGCTTCACTGAGTGTATACTGTTAGGATCCAGTCAGTATGAAATTGCTTTGTGTGTTTTAGCTAAGATGTGGATCTTTATTGTGTGTCCTATAGTAAAATTTGTAAAGTTTATAATTGCATTTTACTGCAAACTCAGTGAAGGTGCCACAAAATGAATTGGAAAAAAGTGCTTAATATGCCATGATGCCCGCTGTTAGGAAAGTGTCACTGACTAATTAAATGGGGATTCTCTCTTAGGACCTGAACTCTTCATCTTCTCCACTGTGTTTACTTTACTACAGTCAAAATCCAACTTACTCATTCTTCAAGACCAGAATCTGCCCTGAAAATGTCTCATGTCCTTTCTTCTGGCTTTTCAGCTCAAAAGATGCATTCCAATAAATTTCTCTTATGAATTGTTGTTTTAAATAAAATATCGTACTTACATAAGACTATGAAAGCGTTGCCCGGGCAGAGATAGCACCTGACCTCTCCAGGGAGCCTGTTCAGCACGGGTGAAACACATGCTTGTACCTAGTGGATCCATGTGTTCTGTTTTTCTAGCTCAGCCTTTTGGGAATTTGACAAACCAGACAAGTCTGGATTCAACCGTGTTACAGTCTCGCCTCTGACAACCTGAGACTAAAAGCTTTGCAAAAAAGCCCTGCTCATCGCATCAGCCTTTTACCGATGTGCAGCATTCTTTAAAGCAATTATATTTATCCTTGACAGCTCTGTATGACAATAACCTTCCTGCGATACCTCTAGGATAAATCTTGTAAATGGTAATTTTACACATGGATGACATTCTTACACGTGCAGCGACATGTGCAGCCCTTACGTTCAGTGCACTACAGTTTCAAATAAGAAAATGAAATAAGACAAGTGGTTCAGCTCCTGTCTTCCTTGTCCATAAAGACTAAAATACAGAGAATGTGTTTTTAGTGTCCTGCTAAGGTGTCGCATCACATTAGAGTCAGACAGATTGAAGCACCATGTTGGATGCTTCACATTAAACTCAAACAAAATGATCTTGCACTGATATTCTTTTTGTATATAGCATTACCATCACTGCCCTGTGGGATATCCTGAGAGTTCACGGGATCCCCCTGAAGTTGCTGGATATCATGGCCGCCCTGTACACTGGTATTGTGAGTGCTGTGCAGAGTCAGAGGCAGAACCTCTGTGTTTTTCCCCAGTTGGTTCTGGGGTTAATCAGGGATGTGTTCTGCTCCTACTCTGTTCAATGATTGCATGGACTGGGTGTTGGGCAAAGTCGTGGGGTCCAGCATCTGTTGGTGAAGAAAGATTCACTGATCTTGACTTTGCTGATGATGCTGTGATCTTTGCAGAGTCGATGGAGGATCTGATTGGGGCTCTTGAGAGACTGAGTGAGGAGTCTGAGTGTCTTGGATAAAAACCAAGGTCCAGGCCTTTAATGACCTTTTAGGCACAGCCTTCTGCAGTGTATCCTTCTGCACAGAGACTGTCGACTTTGTCAAGAGGCTTACTTAACTTGGCAGCGACATTCACGTCTCTGGTGACTTTTTCTATGAAAACAATGGATGAACTGGTAGAGCATGGGGGGTCATGAGGTCACTGGAAAGGGGTGTGTGGCGCTGCCGATACTCTGCAAAAGAACGAAAGTCCAAGTCTTTAGAGTCCTGGTGCTTCCTGTCCTGCTATACGGTTGCGAGACATGGATGTTTTCCAGTGACCTGAGATGAAGACTGGACTCCTTTGGTACTGTGTCTCTTTGGAGAATCCTTGGGTACCGCTGGTTTGACTTTGTGTAGAATGAACGGTTGCTCATGGAGTCCCGAATGAGGCACATTACCTGAATTGTGAGAGGGCACTACAGCCATGTGACGCAATTCCCAGAGGGTGATCCGGTTCACAGGATCCTCATCGTTTGGGACTCAAGCAGCTGAACCAAGGCGGCCAAGGGGATGCCCACATAACACCTGGCTGTGGCAGATAGATGGTCATTATTGTAGGGTTGGACTGGGCCGTGTGTTTTCCTTGAGCTGATAACCATCACAACAACATGAGCTGGCAGAGCTTTAGATACACAAAATTTCTACGCAAGTCTATTTTAGGCCTAAAATACAAGTTCATTAAGTGTGGGTTTATGGGGTGAAACTGTTCGCCACCCTTATCAATGTCTCACAATTCCCAGACTTTAGCATGGCAGTATGCACTGGTGATTACAACAACTGCCTTTCATGAAAAAGAAACACCTCATTGGTTTTTCTTGTTTAACAAATTATAAGTTCAAAATGCGACTACTAATCACCACTGGGCTTACTGGTAGGGATGGGACATTTGACACTGAGGCTTGAGCGCTTGTATTGCTTTAATGAAGAACAATGTATTACACCTTGATCACCACATGACTGATGATGTCTAAAGCTTTGAACATCGCTGAAGCACCAGAAGCGGACTGATAGCTTTGAAGGTTTACACTGTCCAATGTCCTATTAAGGGGAATGTGAAACTACCAGTCGTATTTTAAATATAGAAGATATTGAAATAAATAGTCCAATGTGTGGCACTTATTTTCAGACATTAATGTAAATACCATGCTATACTATTCTTTTCTATGGGAACTTATAATGTGTCATTAATACTCTCTTGCAGCCTGCTATAGGCACATTCTCTGAACCCCCTCATTTATGATCATTTCGCCAAGCACATTCCCTAAACCCGGTTATGATTCTATTTGCCCCTTACTTCAATTATTCCTAAAACATTGACGGAACCACATAATTATCATAAGATCAAAATGAGCACACAGATTGTTTTCAATGTAGTTTGCCTTTCCAACTAAAACTGCGCCATCAGCAAGCTTGTACTGTATGTGCACTTCCTCCACTGGCTGCCTCGAACTCATAGCTGCTATTATTTTTTGTAAATCACTAGATGTCATCATTTTTGAAGCTTTGGCTCTTTTTCAGGTTCAATCAGGAAGCTTGACGTGGCTTTGTCTCCCTACAACTTCGTACTACACTGGCTCACTGCATGGCGTTGTACTACAGAATGTAAGTAGCTCATGAAAAATAAAGAAATCGATAATAGGATGAGAAGCATTCAAAAATAAGCCAAAGTCAGAACCTGGAATTAAGTAGACTGTTGCTAAAATCAAAACTCAAACAAGAAAATCACAGTTGAAGAATCAAAGCCTGTCATTAACCCGAAATGTTACTACTTCTTTCGGCTGATCCAGTTTGGGGTCGCCACAGCGGATCATCCGTTTTCATATCTTCCTGTCGTCTGCATCTTTCTTTGTCACACCCACCCCCTCACCACATCCATAAACCTTCTCTTAGGCCTTCCTCTTTTCCTCTTGCCTGGCAGCTCTATCCTTACTATCTTTCTCCCAATATACTCAGCATCTCTCCTCTATCCAAACCAACACCATCTCGCCTCTCTGACTTTGTCTCCAAACTGCAACTCTCTCTGTCTCTGTACAGGACGCAATTCTCCTCTAATTTTAGTCACTTGAGCCCGTAGTCCTCAGACTGGCTTGATTCAGTTCAGGGTGGTAGGGCATCAGAGTCTATCTCAGAAACATTGACCACAAACAGGAGTTAAGTCAAGACAGAGTGGCAAGTCCACCACTTGTCAAATGGACACAATTACACGACGTAAACTTTTACTCGCTAATTTACCCTCCCCAAACAGATACTGTTTCTAAAGCCTTATCGCAAGATCATGAACATCAGTGTCATGTGTTATCTTTTTACTTGGGAAGACCCTTCTAAATTATCATATATTGGAGACTGTTGAATGTATTATATTACAATGAACTGAGTAATTGCACAGTAATGATGTACTCTGTGAGATCGTCATACTAAAATTATATATAGTGGATTCATAAAGTATTCAGACTCTTTAACCTTTTTCACATTTTGTTTTGTGGCAGTTATAATAATTAAAATTATTTTTTTCCCCCTCAAACGACACTCAGTACCCCAGAATGACAAATCGAGAACAGAATATTAAAATAAAAAAATGAAATATCTCACTGACGTAAGTTCTCAAAACCTTTGCTCATTGTTTCAGTAGCGATTTCAGCCTGAAGTCCTCTTGTTTGTGATGCAACAAGCTTCCAACACCTGGATTTGGGGATTTTTCTTCCATTTCTCTCTGTAGATCTCTCAAGCTCTGTGAGGTTGGAAGGAAACTGTCAGAGAACCACTATTTACAGGTCTCTCCAGAGACTTATTTGATTGGGTTCAAGTCAGGGCAACTCAAGGACATTCCCAGAGTGGTCCCTAATTCACTCCTGCGTTGTCTTTGCTTTGTGCTTAGGGTCACTGTCCTGTTGGCCCAGCCCGAGGTCCAGAACTCACTTGAGAAGGTTTTTGTTGGGGATATTTCTGCAATTAACCCTGTTGCTGAAAAACAGTTCCACATGAGTCACTGCTGGAATGGTATTGCACAGGTGATGAGCGGTGCCTGGATACCCCCAGACATGGTGCTAACCCTGGTTTCCTGAGAACAGAGAATCTAATTTCTCACAGACTGGCAGTCCTTCACATCCCAATTTGCAAACTATAATGAAGCTTTTGTGTGTGTTTTACTGAAATGAGGATTCTGTCAGACTATTCTGCCATAAATCACAGATCAGTAGAATGTGACAGTGATGGCTGACCTTCTGAAAGTTTCTCCCATCACCACACAGGTTGTTTGGAGCTCAGCCAGAGTGACCACATGGCTCTTGGTCACCTCTCTTACTATGGCCCTTCTCCCCCAAATGCTCAGTTTGGTTGTGGTTGTTCCAAACTTCTTCCATTTAAGAATCATGAAACTAACTGTGGTCTTGGGACCCTTCAATGCAGCATGAAATTTTGTAGCCTTCCACACACTTATGCCTTAACACAATCCTATCTCCAAGCTCTGCATGCAATTTCTATAACCCCAAACCCCACTTTGGTTTTTTGTCAGCTGCGAGGCTTTATACAGATAGGTGAGCGCCTTTCCTAACCATCCATGTGCTATCAACTGAATTGACCACAGGTGGACTCCAAAAAAGGTGTAGCAACATGTCAATGATGATCAACAGAATGGGGTGCACCCAGGCCTAAACTTGAGAAATGTAACAAAGAGTCTGTATACTTATGCAATGTGATATTTCAGTTTTTTTATTTATTTGTAATAATTTTTCTAAATCTTTTATCTGCTTTGTTACTATGGGGTATTGAGTGTGGCTTGATGAGAGAAAACATTTAATCGTGCAACATAACAAAATGTGTAAAAAGTGAAGGGGTCCTACTACCTTACACCTCTGTATACTTGGACAAAGCTCAAAACACATCAATAATGAATTAAGACAGTGAGAAATTTTGAAACTTTATCCATTTCAGGACAGCTGTCAAGCCAGCATCCACCCAGTGCAGCAACTGAAACTGCATCAAAACTGGTGAGCTACTAACACTAATAATCCAGTCAGCAAGCCTAGGCCTTACAGTACAACGGCATCCACACCTGGAGATATGAATTTGTCTGAGGATTATTGTGAGAATAAGTAAACCAGGAGAAAGCTAATGTGAAATAGAGAAGTAGTTAAAAAAAAAGCAAGGGTCAAAGCCAGGAGTCAGAACTAAACTCAAAAAATGGGCCAACACGCTAATCGTAAATTGGGAGCAAACTGAAGTCAAATTCAGTGACACAAACCTAGCATTAGGCCCTCTTGAATTAGAAACTAACTACACCGTAGAGAGACACTGTCCACTGTATATCCATCAAGGGATAATGCAAGCTGTTAAAGTCACATATAAATATTATTACTTCCATGATGTCTGCCACGAGACAATCACAGTCACGTAACACATCCAAATGCCATTGCTTAAAACAAAGAAGACGTAATCCAAAAAAAACTTTGACAGAATGCAGGAAAATTCAAAATAAACCACACAAACAGAATCTTTATGTGAAACAACCATTCAATGCACAAAATTTAACATACAGTATAACATAGTAATGTGACATGGAAATCACTGGTGTCAGTCTCCACCAACCAGACAGTCACCAATCCGCAGCAGAATGACAACTCATACCTCATTGCGATTGATCTACTGAACATTGTCTAAACACTGTAGGCACTGCCAAATCTCATAATACAGTACTGGAAAATTTTGAAATTTAAAGAATTAATGAAGTCATTAGGTTCTTAACTATTACTCAAAACTTGTACAAGGTACAGAACACTTGAGGACAGTCTTTGTGTGGTCTATTAACAGCTTAGGTCACCATCATGCATTGAACCTGTAATGAGAACTCCTCTCAGTTAACTGTACTTGTAGACATGTAATTGTTTTTCTTGTGTTTATGCACAGTAGCTATTTAATTGTGGAGATTGTATATTACATTGTATATGCTGCATGTAACAATATATATGTTTACATTGAATATATGTTGTATATTACATTATACATGTTTGTACGGCTGCTATCTTGGCCAGGTCTCTTTTATAAAAGAGATTTTAATCTCAATGAGACTTCCTGGTTAAATAAAGGTATAAATAAAATAAAAGCAAACTGATTCCGCTTCTTTATGAAGTTACATTTTGGCTACTTCTCCGTTGTTGAGATCTGCCTGTTTGTGGTCTAGCACAGATGCATTTGTCTTGTCGCATGTTAAGTTTTAATATCATCATATGCTAGCATCTGTGAACATTATAGTCTGCATCCAATAATTTCTTGAACATTCAGTGAATCAAACAGCACTTTGGCACTGAAACACTCTACTCCAGTGGTTCCCAAACTCGGTCCTGGGGACCCACTGTGGCTGCAGGTTTTTGTTCCGACCAACTTCCGTTTTTCATTGGACTCTTAGCCTAATTAAGTGAGTCATTATTTCCCAGTTTCTGTGTTTTTGGTTTCAATGTAGAAATTACAAACTAAGTTTGGTAGATTTTTATTAAAATGTAACAAGTAGTTATATGGGGAATGTGTAGTTTTTTTAAGTCGTTAACAGTATTTTCAACCTAATTTTCATTCTACTTTTCCAGGTGTTCTGGTTATTTAATTGATTATTTAATAAATTAGCAGGTCTGACACTGAAGTCGTTGCAGCTTTCATCATCCTGGGTGTCTGCTGTGCTGGTTGTCAATTGTCACTATTAGGGTTAAATGAACGGAGCAAACTACACAGGAAAAGAATAGGAAAACAACAAAGGAGAGTTAAGCATTTACAGCTTTAGAAAAGAAATAGAAATAATTCTAAATGTCTTAAAATGTAAAAATCATGCTGTTGTGTTTTTCTGAATGCAGAATAAGAGAAGAGTAAAAAAGACCAGCTAATTAAATGATATCAGTTGTTATCGATTATAATCACTGATTGTGAATCTGGTTGGAACAAAAACCTGCAGCCACAGGGGGTCTCCAGGACCGAGTTTGGGAACCACTGCTCTACTCAAATCACTTTATTTACCTTCAGTATTTATTTTTTGTGTATGGGGCAGGAGACAAATGTTAACAGCTTGGCCTTCTAAATAAGATAATTAAAAAAAGAATACATGTTGGAAACATAATCATCAATCTTTACTTACAAATCATTTTAAATTTTGCCACTATGTTATTTAAATGTTATTCTATATGGCACCCTTCATGATAAATACATCCTGATCATTTATCCGCCTTTCTAAAGATGTCAAGATCCACTTCGTCTCTGCAGCATTTGATGCAAAGCAGGAAGCAGCCTTGTATAGATACCAGTGCACACTTAAGAGACACCCAACTCAGACTGATCCAGTCAATCCAACTTGCACACAGCCTCATGTTTTTCTAGCTGTGAGGAAGCCAGTGAAAACTGCTGTGTCACCCTTGTATAACAATCATTTATTCCCTCCATTATGAAACTCACTTAATGTAGTTCAGGGTCAGGGTCTAGTCTAGTAGCTTTAAGTGCAGGTCAGGAAACAAATCTAGACACTGTTCCGGGACATCTCAGTGCACACTTATTCACATACCAGGCCAAACAATCCACCCTGCACACAGACAGTGGACAAACCAGAAGTGAAATCCAAAGTCTCCATTGATACACAGTTTATGACTATCTACTGATCATAACACCACCTTAATTCAGTTCTGGGTCCCAAGGAATGGACCTTTTACCAGTAGCAATGTGAGCTCTGCAGAAAGCAGTCCTGAATAGGGGTCCAGTTTATTACAGGGTACACACTTGGACCCAGACCCACACTCAGCTGTATTTGTCTCAATACAGCTCTGAGTCTCAGACAGCAACCTACCCGGGAATCAAACCCGAGTCTCTAAGGTTAAGCAGCTGCTCTAAGCACTGTGCCACTCATGTTCAATGGGGCTTTCACTGGACCACTCAAAGGACATTTACACACTAGTTCTAAAGCCACTAACTTGTTGTTGGAAGGCAAAACTTCACGCCAAAGTAGCATCCAGAGGTGGGATTTCTCCATTCCCTCGATCCTGTAAAGCCTCCCAGTCTCTGCTGCTGGAAAAACAACACTGGCCTGCTGATGAGCAGGGCCTGGTTTCCTATGGATTTATCACTTGGTATTCAAAGCCAAAGAGGTCAAAATTAGTCTTGTCATACTATAAATTTTTTTTTCCTGCAATATCAGAGTCCTTTAGGTGTCTTTTCTCCCATTTCCTCAGAAAACCTCTAGTTTTATCAAGAGTGTCTTTCCACTTCATGTCACCTCCCTGATTAAGGCTCTACTTCTTCTTTTGCTCAGTTTGGTCGGGTAGTGGCCAGCTCAAGGAAGAGATTTGGTGGTGGAAAACTTATCCCAGTTTAAGAATGGTTGGAAGTCACTGAGATCTTAAGGATTTTCAATGCTACAGAAACTTTTCAGTGACTTTTTCCAGCTGTGCACCTGGATGCAATCCTGTCCCGGAGGTCTATGAACAATTCCTTTGACTTTATTACTTGGTTTTTCCTCCAACATTCAAAGCCAGCTGTATAAGTGGATGTGCAAATCATGTCCAATCAATTACATTTACTGCAAGTGAATTTTAATCAAGGCTGATTAAGGGAAATGGAATGTACCTAGAGTCAGTTTTGAGTGTCACAGAAAAAGGCTGCAGTGCCTACATTATAGACATGATATTTCAGTTTTTATTTTTAATGTATTTACAAAAATGTATAATCAATGTCAAGTATATCTCATCATTCTTATAAGTACATCCATCCATCCATCTTTAAACCCATCCCAATGAGCATCAGGGAACCATCACTAGATGGGGTGCCAGTCCGACACAAGGTGAACAGAGAGATACACACACACACACACTAGGGTCAATCTAGTAATGCCAATTCACTTAACCTAAATGTCTTTTGACTGTGGGAGGAAACCCCCATGAACACGGGAGAGAACATGGAAGCACCACACAGGGAGCATCCGGGATGCAAACCCCAGTTCTTTCATCATACGGAAAAAAGTTTGACAATAACAGGCCAACAAAACTAACCAATCCTGTCTACCTATTTTTTTCAAAATAACATCAAGTAAAGGATCCTAAAGTTCAACCCTCCGAGACATGTCTGTGTTTCTCTGAGTGAAAACAAAAAAACAATTGTGTGAAATTTACACTTAACAAGTTTCCAATTGTGTCCCCTGCGTTTCTGTTGAACTCATTTTAAAGGAACAACCTACAGTACAGCTACTGAAATAATTTCTTTCATAATTTTAAACACTGTAATCATGTCACATCTTAATCTTTATTTGTTTATACTCCTTCGGTCTCTCCTCATAGCTCTCAATCCCAGAATCCCTTCTGATATATAACATAACATAACATTCTGTAAGCCTTCTCAAAGGTTTAGGTTTATGAGCATTGTCTGCATGTAGAAAGTGATGAGTCCACTATAACTCCTACGTCCTTCTCATAAGGATTATTTTCAAGTTTCAGATCGCCCATTGTGTACTCAGATCTAACATATCTCCTCCCTACTGTACTTGTAATACTTCATCCCTACTGTACTTGTAATACCTCACATTTATTTACATTAGATCTCACAATGCCACAAATCTTCCAAGTCTTTATTGTTTTCCAACTCCTTCTGTAATGATTCAACTAACTCTAGATTATCTGCCATTCCACCTAGTATGGTTTCATCTGTAAACGAAAGTATCTTGTTATTTGTATTCCTCTACATATCATTTACTGTATATACATTAAAATTAGCAGCAGCCTCAGAACTGAGGGACACCACTTTTTAACATTACCCAATTCTGATAAGGTTTCTTGTACTATAGCACTCTGCTTCCTGTGTTTTAACTAATTCTACAACCACCTACACACTAAATTCCCATTATTTAATTTGATGCTTAACCTCTAATGTGGAAACTTATCAAATGCTTTCTGAAAAATCGAGGTAAATGCATAAATACTGGTAGTCATCGACTTACAACCTATGCGTCTTACAACCATTCGACTTACGACCGATACCGCATCGCACAGGTAAATGACAGTTTGCCACGCCAGCTCTATATGGCGTGACTCATTCATGTCAATCTCAGTTTATTACCTGCAGTGGTTTTGACTATGTTCAGTTATATTTGTCGTACAATTACAGCAAAAAAGGTAATTGATCTCAACATAAAAATGAAGGTGATCAAGCAGTACCAGGGAAGAAAAAAAGCGAATGAGATTGCATGTGACTTTAAGTTATCCCATTATAACCGGAGTTAGCTACACATGCTCTACTGCTGCACTCTGTCTTTGAATCCGGTTAACCACCAAAGGTTCTGCATTTTGACTCACAATGTGCCGTTTCATACAAACCGCCAGAAAGTGGTAATGAAACCACACTGAACTCCTTAATCTCTTAATGTTTATTATTAACAGGCAGAAATGTTAAAACTGAAAACACATGAGTGCTCAAACTCTGCCAGTAAAATTTCTCCTCTTACAGTTAACACAATGAAAATTGGGAGAGGCTCACAATGATGACATAACATAACATAACACAAACAAACAAAGGATTGTGAAGATGTTAAAAATTCGGAACCCAGGTGAGGATCAGTAATAATGAAACAAAATAATACAAAAATAATTTGCAAAAAAATGACAGAACATCTACACAATGTTCTAAGAATGATGATTAAAAAAACAAACAATACGACTTAAGGGACTTATTACACAGTACCATGCATATGGTCAGGTTTGAATACATATACCGGTCCGTGTTACGTCCAGATTGACTTACGACTGGTCGACATGGTTGCAAGTCTATGACTACCTGTAATATCATAAAATGCGAAAAACAATCTAGTAAAAACTGAATTTCCACTATTTAAAAGTTGAACAGACATTGGAACCTTGAAGGAATAAAACATGCCATATCAAAGAAGCAAATTCATTATAAAAGCTGGTTCCCCTGGTAACAAGTGCTTAGCAACATAAAGAGCCCTACCTACAGTACCTTGGCAGAAGAAAGAGAAGCCACAGATGGGCAGGTACAGACTGGGACTCAGGGCGGCACAACAGGCAGAGCCAAGTCAAGGCTGGTTTCCATGGTGATGAAGCAGGACATAATATTATTTATATCTTGCTCTTTCTCCCCAATCTTTCTCGTGTCTCACTTTCTTCCAGTTAGTAAAGGAATTGAGTAAGTTCATCATGCTACATTAATCCCATTGCCAAAATTAAATTTGATCTTTACACACAGGAATTGATAAACAAAAAATAAACCATGTACACATGCATTTGCTATGACAAAGGTGTTAAAATTCCTAAAAGTAAAACATTTGACATAAAAAAAAGAAATCCAGTTCAGAAAATGATGTTTCAGTCATGGAATGGCTGTCACAAACTTCAAATTTACAGCAAGACTGACTACTTTAATAACTGCATCACTTGGATATCAGTTTAGGGAGGTCTTCTAAAGGACACCTATCTTTGAATAGAATATTTAACAGTATCCTTCAGATCACAACCACTCTTATTGAGAGTTTTAATTTGCTCATCTGTCACTTGATCCTGGCACTAACTGCAGTACTAAATTGTCATTGTTACTTTTATTGTCAAATTGTTACTGCTAATAGAGTGCAAAGTTCACAGACAATCAACAAGTATTTCAATTTTGAATATCTCAATTATTTTAAGTCAGCTTGGTTGATCCTCTATGGGACAATAAATGAAAAGTTTAAAGTAACCAGTTCTGCTGACAAAGACAGAACAATCCTGCAGAAAAAGAAGAGAAGTATATTCAACAACTGAACTGATACAGCAAGCTGGAAACAGTGAAGAGATTCCTGTAGGTATCTAACTCACCAAAGAATTCAAACCAGATATTGTACACTTACTTATGTTTCTATAAGTACTGCTAAAACCATAATCTGTTTTTATGTTATGCCTGAAAAAACAAAGTGGGGATTTTAGTCAGGGCCACCCCTTCAACTACACAGATGTCAGATCAGAGTCACTATTATCAATAGAGGTGAGCAGCTGAGAGGTGGCTTTGATCTAGAGTACATAATAATAACAACTGCCCTTGTAGTACAAACACAGAGATTCCTGACATTTTGGGAAACTAAAGAGGTGGAAGACTTGAAGGTTGAAAATGATTGTTGATAACCAAAGTTAAAGTGAAAATGAGTGAGAAAGGACACATTAATTCAAAATTCTTTTAACCTATAATACAGAAGAGATTTATAACCCTTTACGTGCAAGAAGCAAATACAATTCAAAAGATTTTGTTTAGACAAAGCACATAATAAAGCAGTTAAATCTAAAAATGTAAATACACCTTGTACACTGCATCCAAAACAGAAAAAGAAACAAAGACTGGACTGTTTAAAGTTCCTATTTTAATGTCTCAGAAGTGTTACAGAACTGCTGGCTTTGACAATGAAACCAATGTCTCTAAAGATGTCTATGTTAAGGCAGCCAATTCCAGTCATCTCAAAAACAAGTATATATCAAGAAAACTGGAATCTGCTTGAAGTGTAATACCTTCTGTTCACCACTACTTCAATTTTCCCCAAAGGTTCACTTAAGGACAAATCTTTAAGATAATTTAATACTATACACATAAATTACCTTCCCATTTAGGGAAAGACCACTTTTACATAAATAACCATTACAATTCTAAAATACATTTTCCAATTAATTAATCTGAAAGAAATTTTACTGTATACGATACAGAAAATATTTTTTCCATCAGTAACAAGTTGGGCTGTCTATAAACAAGCTTGGGCACCACCTTATGGTCACTCTTGAAACAGCAAGGGATCCACCCAAATATCAATGTAATTTTGGCATCTTTCTTTTGCAATAGCCATACATAATCCATCATTCTTCTGATATAACAAGTTAAGAAATAAAATTTGAGCTTCTTATTTACATAAGTATCAGATTTAAGTTACAAAGTGCATAACCATTTGTGCAAATAAATGCTCCATTCTTATAACCCGTATTTACTTTACAACTGCTTTGTTTTGCATTAAGAAACATTCAAGCAGGCAGGCAAACTTAAATATATATCAGTCTGTTTTAGACAATTAATTTAAAAAGCAGGCAATATAAATTATTAAATTTTAATCATGTGTTCCATTAATACTAATTTAGATCTGATAGTCACAATATTTGAATTTCTCAATAACTGCAAGCTAGACTGGTGTCAAAGTGACATCACTGTCCGATAAACTAGCAAATCTGTTAAATTAGAAAATGATAACACACAGTAGCAAATGGACTCAGAAATGAAATCTTCAATGTTTGCAGGCAGATAAGAAATTTAAAAGGCAATTCAGATCATAGTCCTAAAACATTCTTACGATACCTTAACATTAAATTCCTGTGTATATACTGAAGCAAGAATAATTCATTTTACAGATAATGTTTACAAGAAGCTGCAATTACTTACCCTCAGCTCATCAGCCCTTACTACTATTTGTAATAAAGATTAAATAATAATATTTTGGGCGAGGCAGGTTTGAGGACTGTTAAAATAGATCTACAAAATAGTATACGAGTGACTGGTTTCTTTTCCTGCTGCCAGTCACCTCTGGCTAAATTAACAGACTTTTTAAACAATGAAATCTGAACTAACCATTCAGCGCTCATTATTTTTCAAAAAATGAATCGTAGTAATATTACTACTACATACTGCCAGCCTGAAGAAAATACAGCAGTCCATAGAGTCATTTATTAGGAGCAATAATATTTTCTAATAAGGGACCATAATAAACAGCTGGCATAGAATCTAAGTGTTTGCAGTGCAATGTTTTTTTTAAGAGATAAACCTTGACACTGATTAAGATATTGGCATTCTGTATCACCTGTACATTTCAGATTCATAAATAACATCAGATTTCTTTAGAGACAAAAGCCGAGAAGTCTGTGCACCAGTAAAAACAAATGAAAATCTGAAAGTGGAAAACAATATGTTGAGGGTGCAGTAGAAACAGGTTATTTATTATCACCAACGGTTTTCTATAAAAATAATATTACTTTTGTATCAATGTTATTGTAGCACAGACTACTCATAAAAAACATACTGGACAGGCACATGTTACATGAAATCAACATCACAACATATGACATGAGAAATGTTTTCAGCACCAAAAACAGAGGGAGGTTTCCAGTGTCACCTCTGCTATGGGAAGCACATTGGAAATTGGGATAATGCACCAAAGATTCAGCTGTGTGACAGGACTGGCACTGTTGCCCGTTCCATGTCCAAATACCTGTCACAACTGCAGCCTGATGATGGGGTAGGAGGTGGGGCTGGCTCCAGGTATTTCCTTACAGGTTACTTAGTACAGGTGGGGCATTTGGAATAATATCAGTGCCTTTGCCTTCCACCAGGTTGTCCCAGGAATTAAACTCCTCATTTAGATCTATAGGGAGTAACAGGAAAAAAAAGAAAAAGGGAAAAAAAAAAACAGCATGAGTAATTAAACCTCCAAAAATTATCCTATCCTAGGTCTGCTATTCTTTTCGATTTACATGCTTCCATTAGGTCAGATTATCTCGGGCATAACGTGAACTACAACAGCTATGCTGATAACACACAGCTGTATTTATCAATACAGCCTGATGACCCCAACACACTTGATTCAATGACACAATGTCTTACTTGTGTTTCTGAATGGATGAGTAGTAATTTTCTCAAACTAAATAAGGATAAAACAGAAATTCTAGTGATTGGCAAAAATGGATATAATGAGGTTATTAGAAATAAACTTGATGCAATAGCATTAAAAGTCAAGACAGAGGTAAAGAATTTAGGGGTAATTATTGACACTGACCTGAATTTTAAACACATATTAATCAGATTACTAGGACTACTAGCAAAAGATAGACCTCTTATTGAAAGATTCTGAGAAATTAGTTCACGCTTTTGTTTTCAGTTGGCTAGATTACTGTAACGCACTCCTCTCAGGACTACCCAAAAAGACATCAAATCGATTACAACTAGTGCAGAATGCAGCTGCTAGAATCTTAACTAGGAAAAGAAAATCCGAACACATCTTTCCAGTTTTGATGACACAACATTGGTTACCTGTGTCATTTAGAATTTACTTTAAAATACTGCTTATGGTTTACAAAGCCTTAAGAAATCTCGCTCCATCTAATATTTCAGAATGCCTCTCACCTTACACTTCTAATTGTAACCTTAGATCTTCAAATGAGTGTCCGCTTAGAATTCCAAGAACTAAACTTAAAAGAAGTGGTGAGGCAGCCTTCTGCTTTATACACCTAAAATCTGGAATAGCTTGCCAATAGGTATTCGCCAGGCTAATACAGTGGAGTTGAGTAAAAACACATTACTTTAACATGGCTTTCTCATAGATTCAATTTTGTTTATTCCTGATGCTCTGTATATTCAATTAATTATCATTATCATTTATTGTGGCTTCGAAATCCGTACCAACTCCTACTTTCTCTTCTTTTCTTTTTCCAGTGTTCTGTGGTGGCAATCTGCATTGATGGATTAAAGGCCAGAGGTCCACATGACAGTCATCATTAAGCTCTTCCATGTGAACCCTGAATACAATGAGGACTGATTGAGGTCATTTATGTTAGGTAGACTGCCTAGAGGGGGCTGGGTGGTCTCGGAACCCCTGCAGATTTTATTTTTTTTTCTCCAGCCATCTGGAGTTTTTTTTTTTCTGTCCTCCCTGTCCATCAGACCTTACTTTTATGCTATGTTAATTAGTGTTCCCTAATTTTATTCTCTTATTTATTTTGTCTTTTTTCTCTTTCTTCATTCCGTAAAGCACTTTGAGCTACATCATTTGTATGAAAATGTGCTATATAAATAAATGTTGTTGTTGTTGAATTAGAAGAACGGCAAAATTAACAACACTGTTCCACTGCACTTTGCATTTCTCATTTTTACAGATTTTATAAAATCTTTAACATTAAAATCTAAACACACGAGTTACAAGTGACAACTCTCTCTCTCTCTCTCTGAAAGTCACACAACATATAATCCTCCTATTTGTAAAAGTAATCACCATCTTATATTTAGAAACTGGATAATCCACTTTAGCTGTGATCACCAGCTAATCAATCTTTCCAATTGTAGTGCAGAAATTCTGGCCCATTGGTTTAGACTGATCTACTTCATGTCAGTACCATCAAAAAGTTTTCCAGAGGAAAAAACACTACCAATATGTTTGACATTTTGGGATGTTCGTACCACTGAATGCTGCTTTTGGTGTTCTCCAGAAAAAAAAAAAAAAAAAAAAGACTAAACAACTCTGAAGGTGAAGTAAGGATCAATGAGAGAAGCCTGAAATCCTATGAATTTCATACAGGGTTTAATGTGATTTCCTTTGTAAATGGATGCTTCAAGAAGTGATGTCTGCAGGACAGTCACTGTTCAAGATTGTGGTGAATGTTTCTTTGGGAAGTTCAAGAAATTTTAGGCTGTTTTGTAATAATTTGTAGACTGATAAAATTAATAATGACTTTATGGAAGTGCATCTTTGCATGACATATCTCTAAAATTCACTGTGATAAGGAGTTAGTGAAATTTATTAGTCACAGTGTGCCCAAAGCAGGTGTGATTTACTAGTTTCACACATTTAGCTGACTTACCCAAGTTTAACTTTGTATTATCTGTGATGGACTCATTCTTGCTTTGTACCAACTGCAGTCAGGACAAGCTACAATCTAGTGTTCCTGAACTAGAATACTTCTCACTGCATTGGTTGATCTTGACTCGTGCTTGCATGCATTGCAGCATGGACTAATGCAACTATTTTCTGTCCACATCCAATGCTAAATGTGCAAAGGCCTGCATGACTTGTGTTAAGAGGAATCTAAGGCTGTTTTTTTTGACTTATGACTTTCATTAAAGTATCAGAAAAGCAGCAGTGCAGTAAAACTACAAAATTAGGAGGAAAAACAGTATTTAGTAATAACTATACCATTTTAATCTTATGTACCAGGGTTTGAGCCATTCATGAACTCAATTGAGAATGCATCGTAAATTCCAATTCACTTCCTGGTATTGTAAATTATAATTTCATGCAACTGAAGGTAAATGGAATCGAGATTGAATTGGAATGTCAGGAAACAGAATTGAATTCAAATAAATTCCATGAAATTTCAGTTTCTAAGATAATTCGACTCGATTCTCTAAATAGTCTACAGTACATTAAACATTATGAATCACGTAAATAAACATACAAAAATAGTACAAGAGTAATTTATGTTTTATACATTATGCATGTTAACAAATCACGGTTATAAATAAAAAGTACAATTATGATAATCTGCATTTGTCACTCTGTAATTAATGTCCCTAACAACATTTTCTTAAAATAGATTAAAACAATGTTTTCCAGAATTCTATACAAGGTGAAGGTTCATAACCTATGACCATAAATGAAAGTCAATTAGGGCCTATGCTGAAGGTGTAAGATTGAAGATTTTCTGTGAGTTTGGCTGGAAAAATTTTGATTGACTTTGGATTGCTTTTTGTGTATTATCTTGGACTGTGTGGGGATCTGATTTGTGTTTGAACTTTGGATTGCAATGTTAACACATAAATTTGGAATCCATATTAAACTGGAAATATCTGAGAAATCTTAAATTTCTGCGAAGACCTTTATGAAGGATCATTTTGGTGAACCAGCTCCTACAACTTCAGGTAACCACAAAGCAATCTGTAAGCATTGTGGTATACCTGTGTTCATGGATCCAACCGAGCTACATCAAATTTTAAACAGCATCCTCAGGGTGAATACTTGAACTGGTAGTGAACCAAGCACTTTGAAAATATATACATATGAACAACACTGCTGCACAAGAATCAAACATATAGGATTTTATTCATTGCTAATAAATGTGGAAGTTTGGTTATTTACCAATGTAAAACAAAAAATGCTTTTGTTTATGTTGTTGCATGTATTAACTTGTGCATGGGACAAGAGGACTCGATACAAAACAACAAGTAATATCAATGAACATGTCTAGCACTTGTCTCATCCACATCTTGATATTTGTTGTTTGAATTAGAACTGTTGAGTTCATTCCTGAATTGCCCCTAACCCTGTTATGTACTGCATTTGAATATACAGAATTCAATGCAGTGCTTCATTTTATAATCGGACTAGCAAAATACCTGCGCTTCACAGTGGAGAAGTAGTGTGTTAAAGAAGTTATGAAAAAGAAAACATTTTAAAAATAATGTAACATGATTGTCAATGTAATTGTCGTAGGCTTATTTTAGTATTCAGAGTGAATTTGATGATTGTAAAGAGTTTAATTTATGATTGTAAATGTTGTGTATGAGAAATGCACATTTTTAGGACGCAAGGGATCTCTTTGTAAACGACATTTGCAGTTCTGCCCTCGGGCTGTAAAATGACCAAGCTGTCTGCTGAGCTTACTCTTGAGCATGCAATGTACAGTTGGCCATGTGAGAATCGTCAGCCCAGGGAGCAGGTTTATCATGAAAACCTGCTGAAACCGCAGAAGGACAGGGATCCCGATTCCTCCTCCGGTCAGCCCCACTCACTCTTTGCTCACACAGCTAGTCTTAACTTCAAGGCGGATTTAAGTCCCAGACAACAACGGGAGCTGGAAACAGTTATCCTGTCTGTCCTGGAGGTAGTGAGTGAAAACCCCGGAAGGACCTTTCTGGTTGAGCTCGACATTGTGACAGAGCCCGGGGTTATAGTCCGAGAACATCCTTATCGTCTTCCCGAGGCAAAAAGGGCTGAAGAGGAGCTTTAGATCAAGCACATGCTGGAACTAGGTGTAATCGAGGAAAGTCATAGTCCCTGATCCAGTACCATTGTATTGGTCACAGAGCCTGATGGGAGTTGGAGGTTTTGCAATGACTTCCGTCGGCTTAATCAAGTCTCCGAATTTGATGCCTATCCAATGCCACAAGTGGACAACCTCCTCGAGAGGCTTGGACAGGCTCAATATTTGACCACACTGGACATGACAAAGGGGTACTGGCAGGTTCCTTTAACGGACTCCGCGAAGGTTAAAACCGTGTTTAGCACCCCTAGCGGACACTGGCAGTATCGTGTCCTTCCATTTGGGTTACACGGGGCTCCAGCAACCTTCCGGCGTCTGGCTATCAAAGTGTTCTGGCCTCATAACTCATACAGTGCTGCCTACCTGGATGACGTGGTCATCTATTACAGGACATGGATGGAACACCTACGGCAGGTAAAAGCGGTATTGCGGACACTTGGTGAGGCCGGGCTTCGGATTAATCCCAAGAGAGAGCGGTGCCCTTGACTGATTTGACAAAGAAGAGGGCCCCAAACATTGTGGTATGGACTGAAAAGACAGGTGCTGTATTTAGTGACTTCAAGCAGGCCCTTACGTCTACACCTATTTTGAAAGCACCCAACTTTTCTTTACCTTTCATCTTCCAGATGGGTGCTTCGGACACAGGCCTGGGGGCCGTGCTGAGCCAAAGTGTTAATGGTGTGGAACAAACCATCATGTTCCTGAGCCGGAAACTGTTGGACCAGGAGACCAGGTATACGGTGGTGGAGAGAGAGGCTTTGGTGATTAAATGGGCGATTACTCAGCTGAGGTACTACATGTTGGGCCAGGAATTCACCCTTGTCACGGACCATGCACCTTTACAGTGGATGGCCCTGCACAAGGAGTCGAATTCGCGGGTCACCCAGTGGTTTCTTGACCTCCAGCCGTACAAGTTTTCACTCGTTTATTGTTGGGGCACTCTTCACGCCAACGCTGATGTTCTCTCTTGGGTTCGCAACCTCTCGGTCAGGTTCGCCCGACCTGATGGGTCTGGGCTGAGGGGGAGGCCTTGTCACACGTGCGCATGGGAGGCAGCTAAAGGGCTTGAGTAAGGGCAGTTCAGAGTCATACCAGGATTGGCTTGAACCAATGGCTGAAGACCTTCATGAGCCAGACCCCTGTGATCTCACTTCCTGTCTTCCCCTTTAAAAGCCTCCACATTTTCCCTATTTCATCAGTTCTGCTTTGGACTCAGTTTTGTACACAGCAGTGCTGTATTTACTTGATAAACTTTTTTTGCAGCCAGGAAATCAATTATATGGATGGCTGCCCCAAACCTTTCTATGACTCTGAGTCGAGTTTGTGACACTGTAAATAAAATTAGAATAACCTCAGTCCATCCTTTGAATTAGCTTTGTTTGATGTTATTTATCTGTTTTGCGCACTAAAGAATTAATTTCAGCCCTCAGATCGCACTCTGTTTGTCAAAAATTTCATCACAGAGTCGGGATGTACTGTGGGGATACAACCTAAAAACAGTAAGTTACTGTATTCTAAAACGGCTAAATCTATCATAATGAAATTTTGCATGTACAACAAAGCAACTTAAAATCTAAGCTACACAGCATTAAAAAAAAAAAGAACAGATTTGGTACAGTGACTATAAACAATTTGGGGAGAGGTGTTCAAGAAATTTAGCATATTACTGAATATTACTGTTAATACATCTTTAAATCTATATCCCTTCCCTCACTGCCCTTCCCAATGTAAGTATGCGTCCACCGAGGCTTGGCACTATCACCCTTGCTCTTCATCCTATATATGGACACAGTTACAGCGGATATCCAGACACCAGTACCATGGACACTGCTGTACACGGACATCATCATGATCACGGATTAAACAAGACCCACCCTAGAGCGGCAGCTAGACGAAAATGGCCTGCAACTAAATTTCAAGAAGACTGAATACCTCGAAAGCGGCCCACAGACTAAAGGAACAATATGAGTAGATGGACACGACCTTAACAAGATCACCAAGTTCAAATACCTGGGCTTCAGTGTAAGCACTGAAGACAGTACCCTCCCTGACGGACATGTTGCAGTGACGTGGCCCAAGTGGCGAAAAGTCACAGGTGTCCTGTGCAATTGATGGATGCTAAATTACATCAAGGCAAAAGTGTACAAGAATGTCATTCGACCAGTGGCCCTCTGTGGTGTCGAATGTTGGCCGGCCATCGCACAACAAGAACAGGCGCTCCATATGATGGAGATAAAGATGCTCACTCGAACTCACGAGGTGGGATCACGTCATGAACATGGACATTAGGAGAAGAATGGAAGGGGCGCCAATCACAGAGAAGATGTGAGAGACTCAACTGAGGTGGTAAGGACAGGTCCTGCGTAGCGAAGAAGAGACATTGGACAAGATCACCCTTCGACTAAGTCCAGACAACAAGCGACCACGTGGAAGACCCAAAAAGCACTGGTATGACAGAATCAAGGAGGACATGTGACAGATTGACTTAAATTCTGGAAGGATGTCTAGATTGGAAGAAGTGGAGGAAGGCAGCGAAAGCAGAAAACCCTGCATTAGTGCGGGACAAATGCTGTACTTTAAGGCCTTTCAAATGGGATTGATGACAAAACAAAAAACTATGCTATCTAACCAAAACTGTTCAGCCGATGGCAATAAATTTAGCATATTGTTTGGATTTATCCTACTTATTGAGAGGACTACATTACATGTTAATGTTTTAATGGAATCAATTGCACCGGATGTGGGGTATGGTGTGATGGGGGACCATCACAAAATTTGTGCATCACCCAAAAATTTTGTATTTACATTATTGTTCATGTGCTTCAAAATATAGCCTTCATGGAGTTTTAAGAATTTCTCTGGGAAGTTGTAACAAGATACACAACACCACATAAACCATCCATTACTCAGAGACAGCTAAGTGGATGTTCATGAAATTTTGCACTTACATTGCAGTTAACCCAATTTAACTTTGAGCTTCAGAAGTTCAAAAGTTTCATCATGAATGGGGTTATATAGAGGGAATAACACAAAAACTGTTATTTTTACACATCTTACAAGCTACTGTTAGTGCTTCGGTTATTCAACAAGCCATCCAATTTATTAATGTGGGATTAACCATCTATACTCAGCAAAAAAAGAAACGCCCCTTTTTCAGGACTGTGTATTTCAACAATAATGTTTTAAAAATCCAAATAACTTTACAGATCTTCATTGTAAATTGTTTAAACAATG
>JANRMT010062850.1:2378284-2433440 GCA_026402145.1 Polypterus bichir lapradei
ATACTTAAGATTTACATAAAAACATCTGGTGCTTTCAGAACATGACTTCCCAAAATAAAATTGGGAACTTAGCACTAGAATTAGAGAAAGGGAAAAAACACACAAAAATCCACAGACAGATTTTTCTCAAAATCAATAGGCTTCTACCAATTATTAAAAAAAAAAAAAGTAGTCAAAAGTTTTATACCGTCACAATACTCTCCATTTTTTATGTAGATGTAAAAACAGAATATATAAATACTGTAGACAGAAGGAGAGCCATTACCAACAACAGTAAATCTGTATGTCACATACCTTCCTAGTGTGGTCTGCCATAATGTCAGCACAAGCAACTAGATAAGGTCCAGATCCTGTTGGAAGTCCCAGAGAACTCATGTTACCCATTACAGATGCAGCTGTGAAGAAAACATGTAAACATATTCATTATATACCCTCTGAAAAAAAATGTTAATATATACTGGCTCATACAACAAAGCACATGCTATGGGTGGAGTCAAATTTAGCCAATATTTTTTGTGCATGACACGCACACTCTACAACAGAAAACACCAGAATTTAAATACTATTGTCATACATTGCCACAAATGCAAACAAGTGGAGCCATCATTTTAACATGATGTAACAAAGCAATTCCACAATAGAAACACGAGTGGACAAAGATTACATGCATCCAGATAAGCAATTTTATTTTCTCCTCTCTCTTGTTTTGGCCACATAGATATTACACAAGGACTAAAATTTATTTTTTCAGGCTTCTAAGTATTGTTTCTTTCTATGTGGGATACAGAGATTGTAGCTTACTATGAATATGTTTCAATTTAATTAACTAATAAAATTCTTTACTCACTCAAAATTCAAACAACTCTATTTTTCACACCTATAGTACGTATATTAAAACTTTCTGCCACAATGATAATTGTCTATAGTATCTAAAAACAGCTTTTACATCTTTGAATTGGATTCCAGAGAAATATACATTTACATTTATTTGCTTACCAGACACTTTTATCAAAAGCAACTTACAAAAGAGGAAAAGGCTTTCAGCATTCCTAGACCTATGAGATCTACCAATCTGTAATACACGTTATCATGGTGTTGAAACGGCACTCCTGAAAGTGTGCAGGACGACATCTCTCTCATTACTGACTGAGGTGATGCGGCAGTCCTTCTCCTCCTTGACCTGTCCACTGCCTTTGACACCATTGACCATGAAATATTGCTGATGCGACTTGAACATCTTGTTGGGCTTAAAGGGGCTGTTTTTAACTGGTTCAGGTCATATTTAACTGGTAGACACTTCTCAGTGACTTTTAATTCCTCTTTTTCATCTACTGCTCCACTTAAATATGGTGTTCTTCAGGGATCCATTTTGGGTCCTATTTTATTCTCTATATACCTTCAGCCTTTTGGAGCCATTTTTAGGAAATTTAACATTTCTTTTCACTGCTATGCTGATGATACTCAGGTTTATATCCCTGTCTGCAACTCTGCAACACATCAACTCCACAATTGTCTGTCTGAACTAAAATCCTA
The DNA here is from genome assembly GCA_026402145.1 of Polypterus bichir lapradei. Classification (NCBI taxonomy): domain Eukaryota; kingdom Metazoa; phylum Chordata; class Cladistia; order Polypteriformes; family Polypteridae; genus Polypterus; species Polypterus bichir. Next base: position 2,379,818 of record JANRMT010062850.1, read on the forward strand.
GATGGCTAATAATTTTATTGATCTAAATCAAAATAAAACAAAGGTGCTTATAGTGGGTCCATCAGCTAAAGCCCAAATTGGTCTTGGACTTCTCGGTTCTCTGTCTTTTCCAAACCTCAAGTCCGCAATCTAGGTGTTATCTTTGACAGTAACCTCTCTTTCAGAAACAAGTAAATTCTGTAGTCAAGAGTTGCTTTTTCCAACTTCGTCTATTAAGTAAGATAAGGCCTTTTTTATCTTCTAGGGATCTTGAGAAAGCTACTCATGCTTTTGTTTTTTCTCGCCTCGATTACTGCAACTTCCTGTATTCTGGGATTAACAAATCTCTGATACACACAGTTTACAGCTGATCCAAAACGCTGCCGCTCGCTTCCTGGTTAGGGCAAGAAAGTATGACTTTGTTTCTCCTATTTTAGCTTCTTTACACTGGCTGCCTGTCAGTTTTCGAATTGATTTTAAAATCTTGCAGCTAGTTTTTAAATTTTTACATGGGGTTGCTCCTGCCTATTTATCTGAATTGTGTGTTTTACACCAACCATCCAGAGTGCTTAGATCTTCTGGTCAGTTGTCTCTGGTTGTCCCTTGTACCAAGTGTAAAACCAAGGGGGACAGGGCCTTTGCAGCTGCTGCGCCTCGCCTATGGAACTCTTTACCTCATCACATAAAGGAGTCGTCTACAATTGAATTGTTCAAAACAAGATTAAAAACTCATTTCTATTCACTTGCATTCTATGACCTTCAGTAATACTGATGGTTTCCTCTTTGTGATTATATAACATCATTTCTATTTATTACGTATCTTATTTTATGTTCATATATTTTATTTCTATTTATGTTTTTATGTTAATTGTTTTGTTTTTCTTTTAGTCTATTATTGTAAAGCACTTTGGCCACAGCATTACTATGTTTTAAATGTGCTATATAAATAAATTGACATTGACATTAATGTGCAATAACAAAAAATGCTAACTAGGCAAAACCTTTATAACAACCTGATGCCCTAGTGAGGCCTTATCTGGAGTACTGTGTGCAGTTTTGGTCTCCAGGCTACAAAAAGGACATTGCAGCGCTAGAAAAGGTCCAGAGAAGAGTGACTAGGCTGATTCCAGGGCTACAGGGGTTGAATTATGAGGAAAGATTTAAAGAGCTGAGCCTATACAGTTTAAGCAAAAGAAGATTAAGAGGTGACATGATTGAAGTGTTTAAAATTATGAAGGGAATTAGTACAGTGGATCGAGACTGTTAGTTTAAAATGAATTCATCAAGAACACAGGGACACAGTTGGAAACTTAAGAGTAAATTTCGTACAAACATTAGGAAGTTTTTCTTTACACAAAGAACGATAGACACTTGGAATAAGCTACCAAGTAGTGTGGTAGACAGTAAGACGTTAGGGACTTTCAAAACTCGACTTGATGTTTTCTTGGAAGAAATAAGTGGATAGGACGGGCAAGCTTTGTTGGGCTGAATGGCCTGTTCTCATCTAGAGTGTTCTAATGGTGTCTATCAAACTCTCACAGTTGTTCTCAAAGCTAATAAATATAACTTTGGGGCTTTGTAGTTATGCTGTACTGATTTGAGAGGCCTCTTCAGGCTGCAATTATTGTAGCCTGTTTTGTCACTGAAGTTTATTACAAATCTGATGTGTAAACCATCACTGGAAGTAACGAGAAAAACAAACATGAAAACCTAATTATTTGCCAAAGCTATCCTCTATTACCAATTTTCCTTCATGCTAAATCAGAGCTTCTGGGCACAACTTTTTTTTTGTCTCAGAGTGCATATATTTCAGTAGAGTACATATTTAGTTTTTTTTTTTCTTTTTTCTATGCTTACACTTTAAGATAGCCTTTTACGAAAAAGGCTATGTAAAAAAAAAATAACTGAAGATCCAAGCAAGCACTTATAAAAGAAAAGACATAACTGATGCAGTTGATATTGGTTACATTAAATACATACTTGCATTTGAAAATGCATTTAATCCATTTCAGGGTCATGAGGGGCTGGAGCCCATCCAAGAAGCATTGACACAAGACAAGAAACAACCCAGGATGCAGTGTCACACCATCACAGGACATATACATAACAAATAGCTGTTGGTTACTTCCCTTTATAATGCTTTCAAGAAGAAAACAATTCACTCTCTAGTAACAAACCATAGATGCACATTAATATATAACATCTAGAAGCTGCCAGATGGCTTCCAGAATCGACTTGTCTTAGAAGCCATGCTGCTCTAAAGTGCATAATTTCATTCAACTACAGATTCAGTTATTTAAATAAAAATTTATCTTACATATTACTTGCATACATTTTGTATAATGAGGATAATCTTTTTGAAACTGATTATCTACAATATAAAGGGATGCAAGCTAATCTCTGAGGAACGGTGCTATTTAAATATAAATGCAAAATTTTATTTAATTGGAAAATAAAACAATGTAATTAGTGTTTATTTAAAAGAAGTAGTTTCTGCAGTGCAGAAAAGCTTGAAATTGTATTCAACTAAGTTATTGAGCAAAACATTAAGCCCCACGGAAAAACTGAATCAACTGGCAGCAGCACTTTAATATATAATTTTAACAGAATTTTGCTAATTTAAATTTGTTTTCTTTTAAATAACGTTATGCTGCATTTGCACCCTTATGTCTATGCTATTAATGCAACAATACAATTTTTCACCAGCAGTCATCTGTGTATGAGGAATTTATTTTGACTGTAAAACAATCTAGACTGCCACAGCACTATGTATCTCATGAGAATTAGTTTTGTAAATGAAACAGCATAGTTTACTGAGGTAAGCTTTTTATTTCTTTAGTTCATAATGACAAACATTTTTTTCAACATGTGTGCAACTATAACGTGGAATGGCATTTACATTAGTGTATAAGAAGTAAGAGAAGCAATCATCTACATCTTCTTTAGATACTTCCTCAAAACCAACTACATATTATATACAAACCTAATGAGCAAAGTCTAGTTTAAAATCTTTCCATCTCTATTATGAAGTGACTGTGGACCGCAAAATACAATACTTTTATTTTACATTTAAATATAGGATTATAATATGTTTATACATTACATTTAATGAGAATTTTGGCGAAACCCATAGCAATAGGGACTTTATTCATGACTCTTTAAATTCAGGTTTTAATTTCCCACAAAACAGTCCTGTGCATTATTTTGTCTTTCTACCCACCCACCTATTTTCTAACCAACCTGTCAAACTGTTCCCAAATTCAGATTATTTTCCGGGTGATCCCTCTGTGTAGGTGATTGATGATTTTCTTTTTATTTCTGCTTTAAAGTAATGCTTTTCATTGTCCATTTTGGAAAAGTGCAGAACACAATTCATTGTCTCCAAAGTTCTCTAGAGGGCACCCTAAACTCTTCAATTTTTCTGTTATGGGTAACAGAAAAAGCCTGTGGGTTTTACTGTTTTGGTGTAAAAGTTGCTATTGTAATTGTAACATTTTCATGCCTGCAAGGGTTCTGATACAAAACAGAACATCTGTATTTAGGATAATTTTTGCTTACACATATTTTACAACAATACATGAAAAGAAAGGGCTTGTATGCATTTAGAAAAGACTGCCTTATGTAAATGACGAGCTCCCGAAAATTAACAAGTACAAGTTCTTAATTCACAAGAACTAAGAACAGACAATGTATTGAAGTATATGTTTATTGTTCATCTTACTTTGGGGACTTTTTAAACAGTAAAATTCAATTTTCATCAAAAAATATTAAATTGGGATGAATAATCTCAAGGGTTTTAGGCATAGCAGATTGATGGCACTTTGAGCCATGGGAATGTAGTTACAACTTTTGTTTCAGTCGTACAAATAAAAACACTAATGCATTGCAATATTTCACAGAATGAAATCACAAAATCTGACTATTGTAAAATAGATAAAAAAATAAAATCATAATATCACATCATGAACCATGTATCATGATAATATAATATTGGTGTCCCTGGCAATTCCCATCCTTAGTTATAACCATTACAATTTATTTTCTTATACTTAACAAAAAGCTTGGTGTTGTGACAGCATTGTGATTAGAACTAGCAGCTCACAATTTCAGAGACTCTTCCTAAATCACCTTCTCTGTAACTTTCATACAAACTCTCACTGTTCATGGGGGTTATCTCTGTGTGCACAAATAAATGATAGGACAAATGGCAAAAAATGTTCCTTTTACAACTGAGTATGGATGTGAGCTGCTACGTGTTCAAAGTTAGACTACTCAGCATGATCGAAATTTAGAAAATGAGGTATAAAACAAATGAAGAAACCATATAGGTAAGTATCAAACTAGAAGCAGCCTGCTTGTTATTAAGAATGAAAATGCACTTTAAGTATAACTGACAACTCTGCATTGGCCCTAGTCATTGTGTGGTGTATGAGTGCCCTGTCCAGGGGAATGTTCCTACCTTGTGTCTATGCTTGCTAAGATAGGCTCCAGCCCCAGAAACTCTGCTCAGGATTAAGCAGGCCTCAAAAATAATATTGTATGGCTTTGCATTCATTGCAACATTTCCTCTCTTCCTCCACCTAGTTTTCCTCAAACCTGTTAGAGATCATTGTCTTCTAAATCCATGTGTTCCTTCAGTTTAGCACCAGGCCAGGTTTGTAAATACAGTAATAACTAAGAATATTTGGACTTTTTGTCTTTAATGTATAGTGTTACTGATATATGAAGTGACTTTATAATCTTTGTTTGCTTCAAATATGTGAATGATCTGTGGTTGTGTTTTCTAATAAACTGAATACTGTTAACAAAGGTCCCAATCTGGAGTCACCTAAATGAAACAAGGCTAAGTTTTAACAATGCAAAATGGATGTATGACTAAAAAGCATTTGTTTTTCAAAAAATACATTTATAAGACTAAACAAGGAGTTTACACCAAATTAAATAATTGTAAAAATAATAATAATAATCTTGAGCATGGAATGACAGGAAACAAAAATCAGACCTCCTTACAGTTATAAATTAAATTACCACATGCAATTGTTATACTACCAACTTTGATAACACTGAATGTATTAAAATTCTAGGTAAGAAAAGCTAAATGCATCGAAGGTGACACTGTCTGCTGCAGTAACATGAGGCTAGTTATGGTTCCTCCAGAATATAAACTAGATTTGCTATCATAGTAGCAATTAATTTAAACAGTTAAGCCCTATAAAATAAAATACACAATACACAAAATGCACTGCTATACAAAAATGCATCATACAAATTACCTTACAGCCCAACTATGAACGGATGTGCTTGACTGACAGATCTGGCCACCACAGGCAAAATTTAGCACCAGTTACGCCAAAGTGAGATAGCGTGAGATATCTGCAGGGTGACCTTCTGGTTGTACACAGCTAGGAAGTGTGGTTCTGTCAGGGGATGGGGAACAGCAGGAGCAGTAGCAGTAACAGCAGCAAGAGAAAAGATCTTGTCGTTTTTCCTGAAAAGAAATTAAAAAAAAAAAACATTCTTTTTCAAAAAGCTGCGTATTAAGTCAGTATTGTAAGTTAGAAAAGTCAAGAATTTTCTAAGACTATTTCTGCTTACATATGATGTACTTAATAAAACTAATTTTTACCACGCATATCACTTTCCATTCAAACTTTGATTTAGGCAATGTGATCAATGTAACAACTGCAAATAGAATTTATTCCCATTTTCTATTTTTAGTTAAAAGCTTTCATTAATTTTATTAGTTACAAGTTTGAGGAAAACACTTACATTACCAGTATATTTCTGCACCCATAAATATTTAGTAATGCAAAATCATATAAATAGCAGATGAACTGGCAATCACTAATTTTTAAGGATGGTCAATCCTAGATGTAGCCCACCTGAGATACTTCCACAACTTTTTTCTCAAGTTGAGGGAAACAAAATTCAGTTGACAAGCAGACTGCTTAAACACATCTATTGAATGCCGTGTTATGCTACATACAGTAAATAATGTTGACAAACTATTTATGAATATCATGTTTCCTGCTGGGCGGCATGGTGGCGCAGTGGGTAGTGCTGCTGCCTCGCAGTTAGGAGACCTGGGTTCGCTCCCTGGGGTCCTCCCTGCGAGGAGTTTGCATGTTCTCCCTGTTTCCTCCAGGTGCTCTGGTTTCCTCCCACAGGCCAAAGACATGCAGGTTAGGTGCATTGGCGATTCTAAATTGTCCCTAGTGTGTGCTTGGTGTGTGTGTGTGCACCCTGCCTGGGGTTTGTTTCCTGCCATGCACTCTGTGTTGGCTGGGATTGGCTCCAGCAGACCCCCATGACCCTGTGTTAGGATATAACGGGTTGGATAATGGATGGATGGATATTGCCTGCTTTTAAAATTCATTTCCTGTCTTTTTCACTTTGGACATTAACAGACTTTCAAATAGTGCTGAAGGCTATCCTGGCACCATGATTTTAAATAGCCAAGGCTTTACATTTGGATATACGGAGTGTTTCATACGTTAAGGTATCAAACAGGATGAGACTGTTTTTGTGTCTATAGAAGTTCACAATGAGTTGTTTCGTCTTGGTGACATTTGAGGCCAGTTTCTTATGACTAAAGCATTTTGTCACATCTGCCTCTTCATTTCAAAGTGCTCATTCCTGCTGATAGCTAAGTTTGCGTGGTGTCATCAGAAACTGTGATAATGTGGTTGTTACTGTATTTGCCTGTACAGTCATGGATGAAGTGTGAGTAAAATGTGATGCTGAGTCAGCAGCCTCAAGACCTTTAGCCTTCAAAATAAGAGCCAATTATGTTTTTTCCATCAATCCTTTAAAAATTGTTCCTATTCATTAGGAAGTCCAACATCTACAGCAGATGGATCATCACAAAGCCATAATATGTTCAATTCAGAACCAACCAGGAGAAAACGATTGCCTCTGAATTCAACCACAACAATCTCACTGAACCCACAAAGCATGCAGAGAAACAGGGATTAACCCAACAAAATAGAATAAAACAGGTCTTACTAATAATCCAGAACAGTCTGGAGCAGGGCATACTCATGCTCAAAACCCTCACTCATTCACAATGGGCCAATTTAAAGCCACCAGTTAAATACACACTATATTTTTTATATAAATGCTAAGCTATAGTATTGATTACATCCATCTGTTCTATCTAGCTATCGTATAATAATAAAACAACATTCCTGTAATTTTAAAAACGTAAAAGCATTAAGTATTTTCAATTTTTTTTTATTCTTTATACAAATAGATTTTGTGTAAACCTTATAAAGTTAGTACATTTGTCTACAGTGGGGAATGACATCTAATTTTGGGATAAAACTTTATTTTGGTCAATGATAAGCAGATGTGAAAAATACATGTGTCTTATGATATATAATTGACATTGGATTATGTAACACTTGTAACCTGAGACTTCTAGATGAACATTTTGATATTGTTTGTTGTTGTTCAGTACTCGACTCTTGCTCAGAATTCTATGAAGTTATGGTTAAACTCAAGCCAGGCTCCAGGTGACATGTAAGGATATGCTTTATAGTACCATTAGGCCAAAATAAGTCTCGGGACAATATTCTATTGCCAGCTATTGGGTGATATAACATTGTTCAGTTTAAAAAAGAAAAAAATATTTCTATGCTTTCTGCCACTTTATGGAAATTCTAAGGTAACTAACTCATCAATATTAATGAGTGGGGTAAAGCCTCCAACAAAATACACAATAGCAAACAAAAAGCCGTAAAGGAAGCTTTAAAATTAACTAAAACTGAACCATTGCTCGAATTCAGCGATAGTGATAATGATGTGAATTGGATGTTCACAGGGAAATTGGAACTGATGCATAACATGGCACTCTATGACAGAACTGTGGTATTATGCCTGGTGAATTCAGTCACATTAAACTTCACCATGGTGAGACAGTAGCTACAAGACAAAAAAGGCAAAATAATTGAGATCAAGTGGAAGGACAAGCAACATATTAGCCACACCTACATCAGCTCTGCTAAGTGCGTGCTTGGTCTACATCAAGTAAGTATTACAGCTATGTTCTTGTGGAAGATTCAATCAATCATGTAGTGGCCTCGATCTAAAACAAAAAGTCGAGTGCTTGCATTTCTGGGTAATTGAATATTACCAAAAGGTTTTCTCCAGTATGCTGCAAGAGCAAAACACTAAACAGAACTGACAAAGGGGCATCCATTACTGTGGCTTGGAATTTACAAGCTGTGGCTACCTTATTCTGACCTCATACTATGAACACCATTTCTCATGGCTGTATATTATCTAGATGAAAAACCCCCGAGATAACTCAGTGCAGTCTTCTTTGAGTATGTCATCTGGACACTATCATCCCCAGAGACTCTGTATTCTGTTAAAAAAAAAAAAAAAAAAGTTCTGAGACATGAAACAGGCAGTGACCAAGGTCAAGTCTTACCCATTGGATAGATATTTCTTTTTCATAATGATCATACTACTCTAAAGATGGTCTGAAACAAAGAAACCAATACCCATGTGACCAGGTAGTTTTGTAACCTTCAGCCACTTCACATCACTATCGAGAATCATAAGGGCTGTCTCCACAGAAATGATGATGCCCTGTCATAGATGCACTGCTTTCATCACAAGCAGCTATAACCACAACATCTGAACTGGAATGGCAAGTTATGTCACAGTTCATTCCTTCTGCTTGCGACATCTGGGCTGGGAACACAAGGGAAATCTGTGGAATTAGACAAGGAACCTCAGATGCCTCAGTTCATGTTCTTTCCCTCCCCATGTAAGAATCTAAAACCTGACACAGCCCATCAAACACAGGAGTGAAACAGGTAATGAAAGGCCAAGGGACCAACTAATGATGGACTTACAGAGAGCAGATAGTGCAGCCTATTCAGGTCCCTTGACCCTAAACCAAAGATAAAAGGGAGGACCATAAGTTCATCAGACAGTACCCACAGGCAGACAGAGAAAGAGAGGGGGAAAGAACTTACCCCTATTACAAATGCAAATATGATATAAGCAAGTATGCCTCATTGAAGAGTATCTTAGATGGTCCTGTAGACTCCTGGAGGAAACTGTTTATGAAAAGAACTGTACATTAAGCCTTGGATTGTACTTGAAAAGTCTATTCCCATAACAGTGTTTCATTTGTTAATGTATTGACTGAAGTACAGGTTCCATATCTGGTCACCTTAATGATTTAACACAATCACTTTAACTTATCCTAAATTATCTAACTAAGGTTATATCAAAACATATGTGGTGAAACAACCCTGGATTAAATACAACCATTTGCTCATTTATAAAGACTCTAATTCAAATCTCAATTCACAGTTAACTCAAACTATATGCATCAAACTACACTTCTGCCATTCACAGAAACAGGCATAGCAAGTATTTTGCAGAGCCAGCTCATTTACATTCTGTTCAGCTTCCCTTTGTCGGATTATTTTTTTTAAATATAAAACCATATAGTGAAGCGCAATATTATTAGCTATTTTATTTTACAAATAGTTAGGGACACCCCCTTTGCAAAACTCTGCCACAGCTTATACCCTGAGCAGCCCAGTACCAGGCCAAGCAATCGTTTAAAAATCAGTCGCTATATCATACATGTGAACTATGCCACACACGGACACAAACAATTCCTCGTTTGCAAGTGAAAGGTGTTGACTTTACACTCCTAGTAATCAAAATTTACAGTTTACTTTTAATCTGGTATGAAATCATACATGGGGTGTTTCATAAATTGACACAAAAATATGAAAAAGAATCATAGTAATTATTCTGTATATGGAATACCCAAGTGTTATCCATTCTCTTCCGCTTATCCGAGATTGGGTTGCGGTGAGGGCAGCAGCTTGAGCAGAGATGCCCAGACTTCCCTCTCCTCGGCCACTTCTTCTGGTTCTTCTGGGGGAATCCTGTGGCGTTCCCAGGCCAGCCGGGAGACACAGTCCCTCCAGCGTGTCCTTGGTCTTCCCCGGGGCCTCCTCCCGGTTGGACGTACCCGGAACACTTTACCAGAGAGGCGTCCAGGAGGCATCCTTATCAGATGCCCGAGCCACCTCATCTGACTCCTCTCGATGCCGAGAAGCAGCGGCTCTACTCTGAGCCCCTCCTGAATGACTGAGCTTCTCACCCTATCTTAAAGGGAAAGCCCAGACACTCTGCAGGGGAAACTCATTTCAGCAGCTTGTATTCGCGATCTCGTTCTTTCGGTCACTACCCATAGCTCATGACCATAGGTGAGGGTAGGAACATAGCTCGACTGGTAAATTGAGAGCTTTGCCTTACAGCTCAGCTCCTTTTTCACCACGACAGACCGATGCAGAGCCCGCATCACTGCGGACACCGCACCGATCTGCCTGTCGATCTCATGCTCCATTCTTCCCTCACTCGTGATCAAGACCCCGAGATAATTGAACTCCTCCACTTGGGGCAGGATTTCGCTACCAACCCTGAGAGGGCACTCCACCCTTTTTCGGCTGAGGACCATGGTCTCAGATTTGGAGGTGCTGATTCCCATCCCAGCCGCTTCACTCTCAGCTGCGAACCGATCTAGAGAGAGCTGAAGATCACAGCCTGATGAAGCAAACAGGACAACATTATCTGCAAAAAGCAGTGACCCAATCCTGAGTCCACCAAACCAGACCCCCTCAATACCCTGGCTGCGCCTAGAAATTCTGTCCATAAAAGTTATGAACAGAATCGGTGACAAAGGGCAGCCCTGGCGGAGTCCAACTCTCACTGGAAACGGGTTTGACTTACTGCTGGCAATGTGGACTAAGCTCTGACCTTATCAGGGGGAGTACCCCATACTCCCGGAGCACCCCCCACAGGATTCCCTGAGGGACACGGTCGAATGCCTTTTCCAAGTCCACAAAACACATCTAGACTGGTTGGGCAAACTCCCATGCACCCTCCAGGACCTTGTTTAGGGTGTAGAGCTGGTCCACTGTTCCACGACCAGGACGAAAACCACACTGTTCCTCCTGAATCCAAGGTTCGACTATCGGATGGACCCTCCTCTCCAGGACCCCCAAACAGACTTTTCCAGGGAGGCTGAGGAGTGCGATCCCTCTGTAGTTGGAACACACCCTCCAGTCCCCCTTCTTAAAGAGAGGGACCACCACCCCAGTCTGCCAATCCAAAGGCACTGTCCCCGATGTCCATGCGATGTTGCAGAGGCATGTCAACCAAGACAGTCCTACAACATCCAGAGCCTTGAGGAACTCCAGGTGTATCTCATCCACCCCCAGGGCCCTGCCACCAAGGAGTTTTTTGACCACCTCGGTGACCTCAGTCCCAGAGATAAGGGAGCCCACCTCCGAGGCCCCAGGCTCTGCTTCCTCATTGGAAGGCTTGTTAGTGGGATTGAGGAGGTCTTTGAAGTACGTCCCGAGTCGAAGTCAGCAGCGCACCATCCCCACCATATACAGTGTTGACACTGCACTGCTTCCCCATCCTGAGACACCGGATGGTGGACCAGAATCTCATCGAAGCCGTCCGAAAGTCGTTCTCCATGGCCTCCCCGAACTCCTCTCACGCCCGAGTTTTTGCCTCAGCAACCACCTGTAGACTGTAGAGCCAAATGTTATGTATCAATCAAATTGTCCCAACCAATAGATTTCTTCTAATGCAATGAACCCTCCCACCAACCAAGTAAACATGAGCTATAGGCTGAAAAAAGCATTACACCATTCTTCTAATTTTTCATATGCTATAGCATATTACTTACCAAAACAACAGCACAAATCTACAAGTGACATCTGTCACAATCAAAATAAGTCTAAGCACACAATTGTATGATGCACTAATCATGAGATATCCTCCAAATAAGAGAAGGCGCGAGCTACCTTTGCCAAGTGCCACCTGACATTTCTGGGTCATTAGTGCAGACTCAATAGGTCACACACTCTCAAACCTTATATCACTGGATAGCAGCGACTGTGATGTCTCGAAAGACATGCATGTCTATATATGAACATAATGAGACATATCTGGGGTTGTGCGTAATCTATACTAATAAAAGGCAAAGCCCTCACTGACTCACTCACTCACTGACTGACTGACTGACTCATCACTAATTCTCCAACTTCCCGCGTTGGTAGAAGGCTGAAATTTGGCAGGCTCATTCCTTACAGCTTCCTTACAAAAGTTGGGCAGGTTTCATTTCGAAATTCTACGCGTAATGGTCATAACTGGAAGGTATTTTTCTCCATTTACTGTAATGGAGTTGAGCTTGACCGCCGTGGGGGCGGAGTTTCGTGTGACATCATCACGCCGCCCACGTAATCACGTGAACTGACTGTCAACGCACTATGTAGAAAACCGGGAAGAGCTCCAAAATACGCTGAAGAAAACATGCATTATATAATTGAGAAGGCAGCGAAACAATAAGAAGCGAGCGAGTGACATATACTACCATATTCATCATTGCAGCTACTTCGGAAACAAAGCAAGGTATAAACCTAAACTTTAAATTAAGTTAATAGACAGGCTGCCGTTGGCGTTTTTCATGCCCACGGGTAATGCGGGATACAAGTTTAATGAGAGAACGCAGGATATAAACGAGAGTTTTGATCACTTTGTAACTAAGTTAAAATTGCAGGTGAAGGGGTGTGCTTATGCAAATTCCGAGAGACTGTGTTTGTGGGGGATTGACAGTTAAGGCGGGTGGAGGAGTCATGTCATCATATCCCCTCCCATTTACCTCATTTCGCTCTGAGCTGAGCTCCGCGGCTAACGCCGTCTTCCGAAGCAACTTCGTCACACTGCCACCAAATACAGAGAAATCCACAAGTTAATACACACTCTGTCTCTAGACTTTCTCCACACTGAATCCTCCAGGCACTACTTACAAAAGGTTACATTGACAATCGTGTTACGTTATTTTTAAAATGTTTAATTTTCTTAGCACAAGCACAGCTGAGAAGCTTCGATGCATGTGCTCCATAACGCGTTAAAAAATAATGCATTTAATCACACTTTGCATTACAATCAAAGGGGAACTTTTGTCAATGCATGATTTCCTGGTACACCGATTACATTGATCAGCGCATCCCAATTCATTTTAGCCTCGCACCACCTTGGTTTGAGAAGAAGTATGAAAAAATATGAGGTTAACACACAAAAACAGATCACCAATTCAAGCTTTATGAATAATCGATTCGCCATCAATAATTGTTTTGGTAAAGCCATACTCAGTGTAATCCTCCGTCCATTTTATAATTTTTCCGCCACTAGCCATGATTAAATGAACGGTAAAAAAGTAAGAGCGAAGCGAGGGTGACTTATTTAGGCAGGCATATATATGACAGCAACACTCATGACAATCATGTTACGTTATTATTAAAATGTTTCCTTTTCTTTTTCATTACTTCTTTAAGCCACTACTTCTCTGCTGCGAGGTGCGGGTATTTTGTATATGAATGACCTCCAAAGAGCGCGGAGACTTTTGATCGTGTGAACGTGTCTGCAAAAACTGGCGTCTCCTGCCCAGCAAAAGTCGAGCAGCCGGCGCGCGCGCATAGCTGTGCCGGCCTTTGAGACGCTGACTGCGCTTCTGCCTTAAAAGTGAGCACTTTTAATTTTTTTCATCCTCCCCCTGAGCTATAGCCCAGACAAGTGCAAACACAGGACCCCTTTTCTACACCGTGGCAAAATAATATTAAGGCGCTTCGCACTTTATTTTGCACGTATACGATTATGAGGTCGTCAGCTCGGATTATGAAGACACGCACAGGAGTGAAGGACTGACAGTGCCATCACAGCCGATTAATAGCTGGGACGTCTCACCAGTCTGCACAAGACCCACCGCGACTGTCCCCAAAAGGCGCTCATATCGTCACCGAACACATCTCTCTATACTATATAAAAGAAAAAGGCAACTTTCCTTTCTTTACACCTTTTTTCCTTTTATCCCAAACCAAAGCCTTTCTCTCAACACTGCAGAGGACACAAAACTAATTTTCTTTAATTGCTGGTAAGGCACATTACCAGAGGCAGAAATTTGGACTTTCACATAGAAAATGTAATTTCTATACCACAGCCGTCGTGTAGCGCCTTTCAAAAGGGATCTACTACCGAGAGATGATCCATATACATTTTAGCTGCTGTTAGTACTACTTACCTCTTCTGTTATACCGTCTTTAAAATGTAGTTTACCCGCAACCACTCCAGTAGTGCTCAATGTACCTTTACTTCTTAAAACGTTAATGTTTTACTGTTTAATAACTTATAGACTACATTTTATTATTTTTCCCTTGCACTCAGTGATCAAAGCTATACACACACATATAGACACATACATATATATATACACATATATTTATATATACCTGTGTGTATGTTTGTATGTATGTGTATACACACACACACACACATATATACATACACACACACAAATTATGTGTCTGTGTATGTATGTATGTATATGTGTGTGTATATATGATGTAGATAGGTATGCATATATATGTGTATATGTAGATATGTATATAGATATGTATTTTGAGATATATATATATATATATATATACACACAACAATTACATTAACAATCATGTTAAGTTATTTTTAAAATTTTTCCTTTTCTTTTTCATACCTTCTTTAACACACTACTTCGCTGCGAAGCGCGGGTATTCTGCTATCTATACTAATAAAAGGCAAAGCCCTCACTGACTGACTTACTCACTCATCACTAATTCTCCAACTTCTCATGTAGGTAGAAGGCTGAAATTTGGCAGGCTCATTCCTTACGGCTTACTTACAAAAGTTAAGCAGGTTCCATTTCAAAATTCTACACGTAACGGTCATAACGGTCAACAACGTCCGCCATGTTGAACATTCTTATTTATGGCCCGATCTTCACGAAATTTGGTAGGGGGCTTCCCTGCGCTAACTGAAACCGATGTACATACTTATTTCGGTGGTATGATGCCACTGTCGGCCGCCATATTGAACTTTTCAACGTCATTAATTCTCCAGCTTCCCGTGTAGGTAGAAGCCTGACCTCATCTTCACAAAATTTGGTAGGCGCCTTCCCTGCGCTAACCTAAACCGATGTACGTACTTATTTCGGTGGTATGATGCCACTGTCGGCCGCCATATTGAACTTTCCAACGTCATTAATTCTCCAACTTCCCGTGTAGGTAGAAGGCTGAAATTTGGCAGGCTCATTTCTTACAGCTTACTTACAAAAGTTAAGCAGGTTTCATTTCGAAATTCTACGCGTAACGGTCATAATGGTCGACAACGTCCGCCATGTTGAACTTTCTTATTTATGGCCCCATCTTCACGAAATTTGGTAGGCGGCTTCCCTGAGCTAACCGAAACCAATGTACGTACTTATTTCGGTGGTATGACGCCACTGTTGGCAGCCATATTGAACTTTCCAACGGTCTTTGTTACTTATGGGCCCATCTTCAAGAAATTTGGTACGCGGGTTCCCAACGCTAACTGAATCCTACTTACGTACATATATACGTCCATAGCCTGCAGCTCGGTCACCGTGTGGAGTGGCGTTGGGTCCCCCAACTGTCACTTACCGAGTGGTTTCCATGCCCGGAGATGGCACCTGCCTTTTCCTTTCTCTTTGTTACATATTGCACGGCCATATCAGGCTCAATCTTGATATTCAGAGGAACATTGTGTCTTATGTATTGAATGACTGGGACAGGTTCAAGGTGTGGACTGATGATGGTACAGGAGATAATTATACTACACAGGAGCACTATAAAGAGTGAAATGCTTAAGCCCTTCACCAATGGTTCTGCATGTGAGTTGATGGCTGCCGCTGAATTGTTCAGTTGTCGCTTTCAAATGTACTGAAATGGCCAAATATTTTACACCTTTGGAGAACCGCCAATGCCTCTTAAACATCTTAGATTCACAGGTGACGATTTCAGTAGTGGACACTTTAATGTTTATGAATGTTTAAACTCTCAAAAGGTGGATGTGAAGTTATCGATGAAACCGGATGTGTGCTTACAATGCTTGACAGATGCCGAATGTCACTTCAACACAAGTCCTGCAAATACTGTCGTAATTGAAACAAACCATGAAACTCAAACCAATTATGACAGCAGCAATCCAAGCAGTGAGATTTGAGACAAGATTGCTTTTCACATGGCCAACTGTACGTTGCATGCTCAAGAGTAAGCTCAGCGCACAGCTTGGTCATATTACAACCGGAGGGCCGAACTGACAATGAGGTATACAAAGAGATCCTCAACAAATAATTATTGGTATATTTTCCCTCAGTTTAAAAAGGTTTAATTTTCTTCTTAATAAAAATTTTAAGGCAGTACTTCGCCGCTGCGAAGCGCGGGTATTTTGCTAGTCAACTATATAGTCTCTCAAAGACACATGATGCATCAACAAAAAACATTAGCAAAACACTATTTTCGTTTATTGTCCTGAAAAAAAAGGCTTCAAGTCGACCAAAATGTACTTTGAGCAAGCTTTTGGAAGCTACCTCCGAAGACAGCGATAAAGACCTGACTGATTTTGACTCCAACACAAACAGCAGCTCAGATGAAGAATTTTCTGAGTAAGTAAGCTTGCTAAAACAACTACTCTGTCTAATTGTATTCAGTTTAGTTTTGATTAGTGTAGACTGTTACTCCAGTGCATTACGTGTAATGTTATATTGACAATGGCACCATCAAGCAGCCATAATGTATATTTTTTAATGCGTAATATGTATGTACATTATAATCCATATCTATTCATCTCCGTTTATTACTGTTGCATGAAATTTTCTACACAAAGGTGTTTATATTTTTTACATAAAATTGTTTTGTGTTTATATGTATGCGTGTGTGTGTATTGCGTCTGATGTCGCCACCGATTTGCCGTCTCTGACAGTGGCACAGCTTGGTAGATAGTATGCTGCATTCTCCTCTCGCCCACCACCAGGAACACCTTCAGCTGCTCACTGACACTCTATTAAACAGTAAACCGATGCTAAACTAGCACAACTGTGTGTGTGTGTGTAGTTGCTGTCATTGTGCAGTCTTAAGTGTCATTACTAGTACACAAAACAAAAACCTGAAGAAAAAAAAATTAACCAAGCATCTAGTTTTTTCCTAGTTTAGCAGCTGTTTCCAAGAAAAGGAATTTTCAAATTCGTGTTTTGTTTCAAATTAATCACATTTGGAAAATTACATCAGGTTCGAGTGAAAAACTGACTGTCCTTTATTTTTGGAATAATAAAGCTTTATTTTGTGCACTCCTCCTTAGGTGAAAAATGATCTCAGAATACCCATTTGAAGAGATTCTGGATACATTTTTGCCAAATGCTGTAACTGTTTATTTCTTTCTGTTATTACCATGAAACTTTAGACAGGTAGAGTCGACATGTTTGGGTACAACTCAGAGATGAAAAAAATGACCTGGTATTACTTGTACATGAGATATACTGTATCAGAAAACAAAAATGTGAAAATATTACTTTGAGCGTCTATTTTGTTTTCTAGTTTAGCAGCAGTTTCTAAGTAAAGGAATGTTTACATTTGGCACAAACGCAGGTTTTATAACATTTAAGAAGTTATCTGTCAGGTTTTAGTGAAAAATTGGCTGTCCTGCCTTTATTTTTGAATAATAAGGCTTTAGTTTGGAGTAGCCCCCACAAGTGGAGAATGCGGAGAAATGCCCTCAGGGTGTAAGAGGTTTAAAAAAAGACAAGACTTGTTCTTTTCCAAGACTCTTTCAAGAGTCATTTTTCCAATAAAGGAGTGGTGAAAAGAAATTAAGCAACAGAGTAGTTTCAATGGACAATTCTCTTGGAAGGCAGAAGTCAGGGCTACCATTGTTGTCCAGATACCCTGAAGAATCTGGAACCTGTATGAAGTACTGGCAGCTCTTAGTTATGATTTAATACACACAAATTAGGTTTTCTGATGGTTTTCTTCTTCGGTATATCAGAAAGTATCTATAACCAAGACAAGATAACTAGTAACTGACTGATGGCTTTTTTAATTGTTTATTGTAGTGCAATTGCATTTGGTAGGAGATCTTGCTCTCTCTAACTAAAGTAGTAGTAGTAATGGGAGCAGTTTTTCTCCTGGGCTAAATGTCTGGAACAATTAAGTAGGAGGTCCCAAACTATCACATAAAATCTATTTGGCACTGCATCTTTCCTTGACAATTTATCAACAAATGGGTGAGTTCATCTGGATCATAAATAGAATCAAAGTTGTACCATATAATATCAAGTCTAACTATATTACACTGGCGTACAATTGGGTTTACACATAGTTACCTTGGACATATAAAGTCATCAATAAATTGTATCTTGCTACATATACTCCAACACACACACTGCAATTCCAAGATGCAGGCCTCTTTAAAGTTCCAGCTGTAAACAAATAAAGATAAAGCAGCAATGCCTTTAACTACATGGCACTCCATACTGTAGCAGGCTTTGGAAGTTCTTCCTTGGGTGTTAACATTTAATATCAACTCTAAGAATTAAAAGTACTGCTGAACTGTCCATTGTACTTCTTAATAACTGTACTTTATTTTTATTTCCCATTCTTTTCTTTGTCCAGTGGCACTAATGAATATTTTACTATTCTGGTGTATTAAGCTAGAATGATTGTTAATTCACTGTACTGCAATGCATTTCAACATGGTTAAGAGCCTCCTAACCTAGAAATTTATAATCTGGGATGCAAATATGTGTCTTACTAATACATATAAAACCTGATGTACAGTACCAATCAAATGTCTGTGCACACCCATTAACGTTCATGTTCTTGTTAGAAACTGATACTTTCTTCTTCTTCTTCTTATTTTGGCTGCTCTTTTTAGGGGACTTCACAGCTGATCTTTTTCCATACCTTCCTGTCCTCTGCATCGAGCTCCATTACACCCACCACCTTCATATCCTCTTTCACCACATCCATAAACCTCCTCTTAAGCCTTCCTCTTTTTCTCTTGCCTGGCAGCTTTATCCTTAGCATCCTTCTCTCAATATACCCAGCATCTCTCCTTTGCACATGTCCAAACCAACTCACCTAACCTCTCTGGCTTTGTCTCCCAACCATCCAATCTGAGCTGACCCTCTAATGTAATTCATTTCTAATCCTGTCCATCCTCGTCATATCCAATGTAAATCTTAACATCTTTAACTCTGCCACTTCCAGCTGTTTCTCTTGTTTTTTGGTCAGTGACATCGTCGCCAACCAATATAACACAGCTGGTATCACTACTGTATTGTAGACCTTCCCTTTCACTGTTGCTGATACCCATCTGTCACAAATCACCCCTGACACTCTTCTCCACCCATTCCACCCTGCCTGCACTCTCTTCTTCACCTCTCCTCCCCACTCCCCATTACTCTGTACTGTTAATCCCAAGTATTTAAACTCACCCACCTTCACCAATTCTACTCCCTGCATCCTCACCACTCCTCTGACCTCCTTCTCATTCACACATGTGCATTCTATCTTGTTCCTACTAACCTTCATTCCTCATCTCTCTAGAGCATATCTTCACCTCTCTAGGGTCTCCTCAACCTGCTCCCTACTTTCGCTAGAATTCACAATGTCATCCGCAAACATCATAGTCCACAGGGACTCCTGTCTAATTTCGTCTGTCAACCTGTCCATCACCATTGCAAATAAGAAGGAGCTCAGACATGATCCCTGATGTAATCCCATCTATACCTTGAATGAATCCATCACTCCTACAGCAGACCTCACCATTGTCACACTACCCTTGTACATATCCTGTACAACTCTTAAGTACTTCTCTCCCACTCCCAACTTCCTCATACAGTACCACAACTCCTCTTGAGGCACCCTGTCATGTGCTTTCTCTAAGTCCACAAAGACTCCTCCTGGCCTTCTCTATACTTCTCCATCAACATCCTCTGAGCAAACATTGCATCTGTTGTGCTCTTTTCTGGCATGAAACCATATTGCTGCTTACTAATTATCACCTCCCTTCTTAACCGAGCTTCCACTACTCTTTCCCACAATTTCATGCTATGGCTCATCAATTTTACCCATCTGTAGTTACTACAGCACTGCACATATCCCTTATTCTTAGAAATTGGTACTAGTTCACTTCTTCTCCTCTCCTTAGGCATCCTCTCACTTTCCAAGACTGCATTATACAAAAACTCCACTGCCATTTCTCCTAAACACTTCCATGCTTCCACAGGTATGTCATCTGGACCAACGGCTTTTCCATTCTTCACCCTTCTCATAGCTGTCCTTACTTCCTCCTTCCTAATTTGTTGCACTTCCTGATTCACTTTTTCTCCATCATCTAACCTTTCTCTCTCTCATCCTCTTCATTTATCAACCTCTCACAGTACTCTTTCCATCTGATTAACCCACTCTCCTCACTAGTTAGTATGTTTCCATCTTTATCTTTTATGACCCTAACCTGCTGCACATCTTTCCCAGCTCAGTCCCTCTGTCTAGCCAATCAGTACAGGTCCTTTTCCCCTCCTTAGTGTCCAAACTCTCATACAACTCATCATACTTCTTTTCTTTAGTATTAACCACTTCTCTCTTCACCTTATGCCTTATCTCCTTGTACTCCTGTCTACTTTTGGCATCTCTCTGACTATCCCACTTCTTCTTCAACAACCTCTTGCTCTGTATACACTGCTGTACATCCCCATTCCACCACCAGGTTTCCTTATCCTCTTTCCTCTGTCCAGACATCACACCAAGTACCCTTCTAGCTGTCACCCTTACTACTTCTGCTGTAGTTGCCCAGCTTTCTGGTAACTCTTCACTGCCACTCAGTGCCCATCTTTTCTTACAGTCTTCCTTTTTCAACTTCCAGCATTTGATCCATGGCTCTTTCCTCATTCTCCTCCTCTTCCTGATACCCATTATCGTCCTATAGACCACCATCCTATGCTACCTAACTACGTTTTCCCTTGCCACCACTTTGCAGTCCCCAATCTCCCATGGACTGACCCTCCTGCATAGAATATAATCTACCTGTGTGTATCTTCCTCCACTCTTGTAGGTCACCTTGTGTTCCTCCCTCTTTTTAAAGTATTTACCACAGCCATGTTGATCCTTTTCACAAAATCCACTATCATCTGACCTTCTGCATTCTTCTCCTTTACACCATACCTACCCATCACCTCCTCATCCTCTCTGTTCCCTTCACCAACATGTACATTGAAATCTCTCTCCCTTGGGTATGCTCTCCACCGCTCCTTCCAACTCACTCCAGAAATCTTCTTTCTCATCCATCACATACCCACCTTGCGGGGCATATGCACTAATAACATTCATCATCACATCTTCAATTTCCGGCTTCATGATCATCACCCTGTCCAACACTCTTTTCACCTCCAAAACACTCTTGACATACTGATCCTTCAGGATAATCACTACATCACTTCTCCTCCCATCCATGCCATGGTAGAACAATTTGAACCCACCTTTGATACATCTGGCCTTACTCCCCTTCCATCTGGTCTCTTGCATGCACAATATCAACCTTCCTTCTCTCCATCATTTCATCTAACTGTCTCTCCTTACCAGTCATACTGCCAGCATTCAAAGTACCAATCCTCACTGCCACTCTCTTTACCTCTCCTCTTCTCCCCCACCTCTGGACACCCCTTCCCCGCTTCTCCTTTTTTGGTTGTTGTTAACCTGGGCGTTGACCGATCCGGTATGGAAATCTGAATTGATACTTTTTTTAATTACATTAAATTGATTTAAAAATACAGCCAACATTACTAGTGTTGATAAAGGCTATTACTGTTTGAAATAAGTGATTTTTAAAGTATTTTATTATACAGATATGACTAAAAAAAATCCCCCATTTTCAGAAGCCATTCCTTTATTGTCCTAATCTTCAGTCCCTTTGTTTTTCCTAAATTAAGAACTTTAAATGCTAATTTGTTATTTATAGAAACATTTGTAAGTGTATTAACACTGCTGAAACTTGTTATTCACTTGGAATCCAATTGAATGCAATAAACACACACCAGATACCAGTGTCATTTGCAACAGAAAAAACACAATTCTGGGATGCTGGCCTAAGACGTAAAGTTTCAAAGAAAAACTGGTAAATACAAAAAAAAGGTTAAAATGAACAAAAGAACACAGAGACTGGGCAAAAGATTACTGGAATAGTGTATTATGTTCAGCATCCTGAATTCATCTCTTTCATGTTGCAGGCGATGCTGGTATTTGGCAGGTATTTAAGGAAAAAGCCAACTGACAATCTCTAAGGCATTTGTTTCTCAAAATACAGACTCTGATGACCTTATCCTCAGTTCTCCTTACTCAGTTGTTCATATGAGCCTTCCTCTTTTTCTCTATTGTGGTCAGATCTAGCTTGCCCTTTTCTCTAAAGGCAGTAATAAACACCTTTGGCATGAAATCTTTAGTTTTTTGGCTATCTATAAAATGTTAAAAAAACAATAAAACACAACAAAACAACTTCATTCTGCAAAAATAAAAAAAAACCATAGAATGATACGTTCCTTAAGATAGCTGCTTCACTTTGGCCATTATTGAACCTAGGACTGAACTTTAGGAATGCCATTACCTTGCAAACCAAGTGAACAGAATAACGGGCTACAGCAGTATTGACACAATTACAAAGGTTTCCCTAATAATCAAGTAGCATTTAATTAAGGATAAGCTAAAGGAGCTGAACATTAAGACACTGAAGGAATAGCTACTGAAAATGGGGTTTTACAGTAATATGTATCCTACTAATGAATAATAAATTTAATATAAGGCATTTCAAGTAGGAATAACCATTCACAAAACTAGTTAGTTCTTGGCTGTATTTTAAAACAAATGTAATGGTATCTTGATAAAAAAAAGTATCAAATTCTATCAAAAACATTAACAATTCTGGGCATTCCCAGATGTTTGTATGAAACTGCATGTTTATTTGTATATTTTCATTTAACGTCTAATTAATTACAAAGAATTGCCAATTAGGACATAGGGAAGGAATCCTCCTTACTATTTGATCTGGACTTGCAAGGTTTAACCAAGACTTTCTCTGTTTCAGAACTGACAGAACACTTTTTAGTTTATTTTTAACTTTAATTATTCGTTTTTGTGTTTAATTCGGTAGTGCTTCTGCTGACTAAAAATAAAGTTTAAACTGTAATCAAACACTCAAACTATCAACGCGTAAATGCCACCATCCCATTTGCGCCCTAAGTTAGCATTATAAAAACTTTCTACATCTTCAGCCTGTACAGCTGTAGTACTCGGCTAGTAAGAAAGCACCCAGGGTGTCCTGGTGTTTTGTATTTTTGTTATTGGAGAGTTTTGTGAACTAAGCTGCTTTCACTTTCTACGGGGTGGAGCACTGCAAATTGTCCAATTGATAATCTCTCATCGCATCTTCTAATTAGCAATATGGCATTCATAATCATTATCTTGTTTGGGTGTACTTAATGAGGTCATCTACAAAGAACATAAGGAAACCGTGGATCCTCCATCCCAAGGCTTTACACAATCCCGCGAGTTCGATGCTTTGTAGTGTTATGCTGGGGAGACAGTAACCCTGTGATTTTGGTACCTGGAAGTTCTTTATAGAACTCATTACTCCCAATGCTAAACAATATTGTAAAGCTCTCTATCACAAAGAACTGCTCGTAATGATATGGTGAAAATTATTTCACTCATGTACAAATAACATTTTGGATATATTAAAATGTTGCCTAACGCTTAATATTAAATGAGGCAATATGGTTTCATACACAGGCGAAAAGCCCGAAATATTAATCTGTTTTCCACGTCTCTCTCAGAACTAAACCTTATAATAGAGGCAATGTAATAAAACGAATGAGCTCCAGATCAATAAGATATTAAGCTAAAAGTTTGAAAAAGAAGGCGATGATCCCAAGCAGTGTTTGGAATCGTTTCCTGTGTCACAGATAAAGTAACCCCCCAGGAAAAAGCAACACCCACTCCAACGTACCTTGTTAGGATCCTCAGGCACAGCGCTGCTCCAAGGTAATAAACTGCCGGGTAGCAGGTTACTAGGTCTGAACAAAGTCCAGGGGTTCATTAGAAAAAACGTAAACTAGTTGTCTCGCTATATAAACGAGAAAAAGCAAATCAAGCAAACTCAGGGGCAAGTCCCTGGATACCTATTTCGGTATTAAGCTTTGGTATGCTCTTAAAAATCGATATGCTTTCTTTTCAACCAAGAACTTTTAAAAAGAAAATTAAAAATACGCGTATTTAGCTACAATTAGAAAACATTAACTATCAATTTTCACCCAAAAAGCGCAGGAGCTTATAAGTAGGACCTCAAGTGGCAGCCTCCACCAGATGTTCAGCTATCGAGAGTCAGAAGCATCCTCTTCAAAGTTCACATCAGGTCAAAACAAGATATGGATTATTTTATAACAAAAGAAAAGAACAGACTGACGGGTCCTTTGGTGAAACAGCAAAAGACTGCGATGACATCGGTGCCCCAGCCGACTTTACCGTAGAAGTGCACCTTCTGCATTTAAACCGCGAACCTCATTTGCTCTGCAGATTGCTTATATTCCAAACACGAACAAGGAAAGACCGGCGAGCAAGAAAACGAAAAAAAAATACGAGTGAATAAATGGTCAACTTTAAAAGCCTTTGCCGGTTCTTTCAGTTTTTGCCACAAAGTACAGTACATCTAAGTTTTCGTTTTTGCGGAACTCTACTTCCACCCTATGAACATTACCACACATCACTATAGATTTTGCACCGAAAGCGGTGAGCTGAGGTTCGCGAAAGGCACGCTGGGAAATGTAGTTGTACAACCATTTAAGTATACGCTAAAATGGAGAAAGCGAACTACAAGTACCACAAACAAAATAAAAGTAAAAAGGCGGGGTAGAATATGATTGGCAGGAAACGAGGAGTATATGGGGCTGAAATTCGGCTGCGCTTTATTATTATTGTTTTTTTTAAATATGTTTAAGAAATAATGTGTCACATAAACCTCTGTCAGGAATTAGCACTGTAGTCAGCGTTAAGTCAGCCTCAGGAGGACAGCTGGTGAACTCAGGTGAGGAGCCCTGGGCAATGTAAATTGCCTTCTACAGAATGATGACGGTGGGAGCCGCCAATCAGAACTAAATGGCTGGTCGGTTCTAGAAAGAATCAATTGGGACAATACAAAATCAATTTATGAGCTAACACCAACTTGCTCTTCACCATTTTAATGCAATAATTAAAACTTAAGTGCAGCACCAGTTTTCTTCTTCTGCACTCAAGGGCAAGAAATCTATTTGAACATCGGCTAATGTTGATTGGTTAGGGGCACTGTATATGTCTTTGAGCAGACAACATAAGAAGACAAACAGCAGAAACTAAGTGTCAATATTATGAAGGAAAATACTCAGCTTACAGAAGTGTAAGTGTCATGTGTCATGTGGAGCTTTTGCAATGTTAGAAGTAAGGTGGGGGCCAGCCCAGGAGAGGTTACAAACCCATTATGAGGCTCACTTACTCATCTTGAGTTAGTTACAATGAGCTGTTACTCTAACATGCACATTTTTGAGAGAAAAATATCAGCTTCCTAGGAAATACCATGCAGACATGGGGAAAAAATGTAGACTCTTTATAGAAAGTGATCAGGCCTGGACTGGAAAGCTGGGCATCACTATGCTGTCTAAACATTTTTTATTTACTAGCCATGTCACATGTCGAAGACAGATAGTAGAATACATTTTAAAATATCTGACATATCTTGCCCTACCTGTATTTTGAGTGCATTTCCTCGGCATCCTCATATGTCTCAGCTCCTCTTGTCTGGTGCACCCTTTTCTTGAGCTTGTTCCCATAAAGCCTACTTTTCAGACTCTGCCCTGGCATTTAGTCATATTGGTTACTCTGTATACAGAACTTTGGCAAAGGGGATGTCCTTAGGCATAAGGATGGTTTAGATGGCTTGTTCTTGGGCTCATGCAAGATTTTCCACTAACATAATTTTTTCTGATTCACCTCCTTTTATTTTCCAAGGTATACAGCTATGACATCATGACTGAATTCTTGAGTATTCCTAGGGTCAGATTATTCTTTCTTTGTATATTACCTTTTTAGTGGCCAGATTGTGACCGATACTGCTGGAGTACACTTTGCTTGTGACTGTATAATCGAAAAAGGCATTTCAGAAAATTAATGGATGAACATTAATGTGTTTGTAACAACCAATGTCATACTTCTAAAAATAAAAGACTTTTTTTTTTATTTGAAGTGGTCTACAAAAAAATCATTCTGAAGTATTGAACTTAAATAAAAATATTTCTCTTCACCACCAAGGGGCACTACAGGTACAACATTCAAAGTTGTACAAATTATAAATATGGCATGATGTGGCTTCTACTGTTGTTACTATTTTAAAAATACATACTGTATGTATATATATACTGTAAATATAATATATATATATATGAGGACTGGCTTATAAGCTAGTATGTGTATTTATATATTATAGTATATATAAAATACAATTACAGTATATACACCATTAGTCAAAAGTTTTAGAAGACAGTCATTTTTCCAGTATTTATTGAAATTTATGTAGTTTCATGTTTCATTGTACTCCAAAATTTAAAGCATAGAACAAATAAATAACTGGAGATAAAAATGTTTAACAAAATATGTTCTAAATTTTTGACTCATTAAATTAGCCACTTTTGCAAATATAAAAGCCAAACACACTCATAGAATTGTTTCTACAGTGGAATTCAAAATATAGCTGTGTTCGCCTAGTTTCCAAATTTTTGGCAGCCACTGCTTTCTAATGGAGTTCAGACCATGAGTGTGACTCATCAGCACGTATGCAAATAATTCCACATATCAAGTGTCTTTGTTTTAAAAGTTTTAGTAAAAATTCAGAGCAAAACAGCTTACACAAAAATAAGGAGAAAAATGGATAATACAAATGAAAAGTTCTTATACAAGACTTGAACAGAAACATCTTATACATCTTATGTCTATTTGAAGTTCTTTGTATAACATACTGTCATATGTTCATATGTCAGACTTGCAGACATGATTGATACATGAACTGGCAGAAAACTGTATGCTGTTGTTACTCCATTGAAAACAATGTAAATCAAACAGATTGAACAGTTATGTTTCTAGCTAACTGAAGACTGGCTAAAATTCTATTGCTGGAGTTTGATAAAACTGAAAACTAAGGAAATTCCATTACAAGTTAGATTTAGGGATGTAATAAGAATATAAATTTAATGTCACTGTGCTCTGTACAAAAATTATTTTTTAAATCCATTTACATGTACAGGCCAGGCCAAAGTTAGCACACAGGGGCTCTCAGCATTTAGAAGTGCTGGGCCAAGCATAGGACAAGATAGACAAAGACAGCTGGAGGAATGTATAGTCAGCCTAAAGACAGGTGTATACTATTTTTTCCTCTGTTAACAGTCAGCACAAAATCTTCTTTTCTTGTTTGGAAATGGACTATTTACCTAAGTAAGGGCCTGCACATGGAGAAGACAGTATAAAAAGACATGGACAGCAGCCAAACACTTTGAAGCCGACAGACGGATGGGTGATATCATCATCTGTCCTGAAAAGCCTTCCAGCGCAGCGTTGAAAAATGGCAGACTGTATAGATGAAGATCTCACCTTGGTATTATCTTGCTATAGGCTTCCCATCTGTAATGCAGCGTAAATCATAAGTAAAGAAAGCTAAGTTATTTTCTCTTATGTGATTTTTACCGCCGTATCACTATGGGAGGGATATTGCCTTTTAATATCATATCTATATAGTTTACGGTTACTTAAAATGCCGCAATTACAAAAGAACTTATTCCAACTAGGGAGCTAGCGACCCCTACAGGAACAAAGGATTAAAAAGAATCATCCATTATCTATATAGTTATGAGAATCTCACATTCTAAGCAAATTAAGCAATGATTCATGTCCATTTTAATATTAATATTAAACATTCTAAGATTGGCTCATACACAAATATTGATCTGAAAGTTCTTCCCAGCATTGTCACAGAATTTCTCAAGAATGTGTTACAGTTTGAGGTTGCTTTGCTTTCACCCTTCTGTCCAACTCATCCCATAGCAGCTCAAAGGGGTTTACGTCTAGAGACTGTGCTGGCTAAGACATGTTTTGAAGCCTACTGTCTTGTTTGTTTCTTCTAAGGTAGATCTGACATAACGTGGAGGTATGTTTCGGTCTTCATATTACTGTAGGTTGAACCCCTGATTAACTAGCCTTAGACCTGAGGGTATTGCATGGAACTGCAAGATGCTGTGATAGTCCTTTTGGTTTAGGGTGCCAGTTACTCTGTGCAATGTTCAAACTCTGAAAAAGGCCTTTTTGTGCAGCTCTAAAAATGTTTTATAACCTCTGCCAGTTTACCACTTACCTTTGTACCATTTCAGGTTATTCACTTGGATTAATGTTAATGCTGCTAATTTAGCACACTTCGTATGCCTAAATTATAATTGATTTGTTTAGTTGATTTTGCCTTAACTGGTAGCCATAATGAGATGCAAAGCAAGCCAACAGATAACCACCTAACTCTGGGGCCTCAAACAGTCCTGGAGGGTCACCATTTTCACTCCACTCAGTCTCTTATTTAGCTCTTAATGAAGCCTGTTTTGTATTTCTATGGCTTGTTTGTGTTCTCATTCTGCCGCAATGGCCATTTCTAAAAATGATTTTCTATTTTCAGAGAGCCGAAGGCTTTGCAGATCACTGCAGATCAATATCCTTAGACTTGTACTTTTTTTTTTTCAGATATTGTATTGAGACAATAGTACCAAAAACATACAGTAGGTGAAAATGGGATCTAAGTTAACTTGGTCATCTTTTGGCTCTCTTTGTATGTTATTAGTCTTTTGCTGCTTGTTAAAGAAAAACAAATTAAACAATTAAAGTGCAAGTTAATCAAAGTCAAGTCAATATGATAAGTTCTTTTAGCATTTGTAATTGGTAACTAAAGGAGAAAATGGTTGGATCATAAACTTGCAGCCACTGTGGTGCTCCAGGCACTGAGTCTGATGCCCCTGTTATGATGTTCAAGGGAGAAAGACACCATTTAGGTCTATTTACATTGCAATGGATTCAATTAATTTCTAGCACCAGTTGATCTCCTCCTATACTCAAACTTGCCATGTTGCACTTTACAGCTTAGCTGCTGAGCCAAAACATGAATAACTGCACTTGGGCTGGTAAGCATGGCTCAGGAATCTCAGCAGCTGTCAGGTGCAAAGTGCACTTGGTACAAGCATTTTATATCAATTGTAAAGTGATACAAAAATATTAAAGTCTGAATTACCTTAAAATCAATCACATTTGCCAGATTCTACAATGCAGGTTGGTTACTCCATGTCTTTCCTATGAAAGGGGAGGGGTGCAGTGACCTCAGGAATGGGGGCTTCAGGATTGTTAAGTGCCTGGTTCCCGGCGTCCAGTACCTGATCTTTCAGTCCCATATGTACATAATAAATAGCAGCCCCAATCTTCTTATCCATGAGAAATGGTAATGCGTTTATTTAACCTACATGTATTTTTATCCATGTTGCAAAGTGCAACTATCACAGAGGGGAGCTAAGGCCCTGATCCCTGTTGAAAAGCTGGATGCTTTAGGGGCACATTTGTACTGACAAGAAGAAAAAAAATAAACTGCAATTTTTTTTACTATCTTGAAATGCTTACGAGCATTCTTGTTACTTCATAATACATGCAGCCACTATCTGAGTAAAGACAGAACAACTTTGGCAGGAGATGCATTGTTATATGTTGGAAGGCCATGAAACAATTCTCAATCCAAAATACACAAAAATAGATAGGGGCAAGCGTGCACTTCACCTGGAAACGTTATCTTTTGTATGCTGGGTGTGTTTGGGGCTAGGGGAGAACCGGTTAACATGCCATGCACAAATGATTTTAAATTATGTTGAGCAGGGAAGATGATAGACTATGTTTTGACCTAAAATGTCCAGTTTCGTTTGAGCCAGAGGCCTCAACATGACTATTTCTGAATACAATTCATGTATCACTGATTGTTTATTTAAGGCCATTCTTCAAAATTCCCCAACAAAAAAGCAGTGTTGTAAAGTAGAAATACTTTGTTACCGTACTTGGGTATGTCTTGAGAACATTTCTGCTTTACTTGAGTGTAGGTTTCCTGTTATTTTCAAATTTATTTCAATACTTTTTAAAACACAAATAGCTACTTTTACTCTGGTAGGTTTTGTTAGACACATTTATTACTGCAATAATAAACCAGAAAGCAAACAGACTAAGCAAATGCACTCAATGCTTAGGCAATTATCTAAAATTCAGGTTTCCCCCACTTTAGGAAGAACTGCTTTATGAAAATTTGCACATATGAAAAATCAAATGTGTGCTTCTGGTGCTAACACCCAGTCATCAATCAGTCTTTCCAAGTGCACCTCACCGCGACCTTCATAATGGGGCAACGCTGAACATTGGTGATACACAATCTCCAGTCTCAGCTGGGACCATTCTGGCCTCCCTTCAAGACATTTTTATGAAGCAATGCACCAG
Source organism: Polypterus bichir lapradei (assembly GCA_026402145.1). Classification (NCBI taxonomy): domain Eukaryota; kingdom Metazoa; phylum Chordata; class Cladistia; order Polypteriformes; family Polypteridae; genus Polypterus; species Polypterus bichir. The sequence continues at coordinate 2,410,303 of JANRMT010062850.1, forward strand.
CAAAGCTTATAGTATTGTGAAGGGCTGCTTTCACCTCTCTCATTTTCCAAAAGTGGCATGAAAAGCATCCAAACCAGCTCTTCCAAGTTCTGCAATAGTTTCTATCCCCTGGCTGTCAAGTCTTTGAACTTTGTGCTGCCCCTCTGCCCTCACATCTGATCCTGGTAGCTTTTTTATATGCAGTACATATGTTACACCTGCTACTACCCTTTTTTATGATTATTTATTTTTATTTAACTATTTATTTATTATCTATTTTTAATTATTACTATGTATTCACTTGCCTATTATTTATCTATTTATTTATAGTATAGGTTTTTACCTCTCTTGCACCTGTTTTGTGTTTTTCATGCCACTGTATGCTGCAGTACTGTGTAAAGATGGCATGATAATAAAGCCACTTGACTTGACATGACTTTTATTGCTGATACCACAGCATTCAGATGCCATCACTGTGGAAGCCCATGGGCTTCAGCCTGCCAAACAAAGTGTATAATATTTAGACATAAAAATAAAGCAATACTTGAATTCCTAATGTACAGCAAATAAAAAAAATCTTCATAATTCTTCACAATTTGATTTGAAAAGAAATTGCCTTGGTTGTAGAGAGTTTTAAGACAGAACTACTATATTGATTTATTCACACTGCACTCTCACTGTTAAAGACATTAACTTGTAAAGGATTATCTAAGTTCATATTTTTTGTCTACAAAAATAAGCATCAAGTTTTGAAGGAGGTAGTAGTATTTGAATAAAATGTAGTAGGGTGGATTTGAAAAGCCTGATTTTATACATGTTGTTTATTAGTTAAAAGTCAGTTGTATTAGAATTTGCATCAGAAACAAAAATCTGAATCTTTATTGCCAGTGAAATATTCAAAAATATTCAACAGAACTGAAGAACATAAATTCTTCTTTACTTGCAAATTCCCTTTTCTAAACTAAATGTTACACAATCAAAACTGCATATATGAGCAGATCTGTTTTGTTCATAAAATGTAAAAAGTTTAAAATCTTGGGAAAGGAAGTAATCAAAATTAATAAAAATCATAATTTCTAAAAAATTGTCCCAAACACAGTCCAGATTATTTTAATCTTCTTTTAAAATGAAGAAATAAAATAAACACATTCAAATATTTCATGCTAAAATATGACTTTCCTTTGGAGCAGTAGTTATAGCAAGTCCCTCTGGACTCATTCAGCTCATAAAATGCCATATGAGTTACAATATGTGGTGTAATAAAAGGAAATAATTTAATTTTCTTGATCAGAGATGTTGGTATCTATGATCCCAAATTCACAAATGGAAACATGAGACAATATTTAATAATAAAAGGAAAAAAAATGTAAAAAGCACTAGGACAAGTTTAATGTTTTCAAATTCAATCTTTAGTAACATCCATTGGGGGAAAGAAGAACTGAGACACTAGCACAGATATTTGGTATATCAAGGTAAGGCATTTGAAAATGCTTGGCACTATTTATAACATTTATAACTTAACATCTAAATTCACTGGAAACGATTAATGTTGCAAAACTGAAGATGACCTTTTGTGTCCCATATTTTCTGCATTAAAGACAATGTTTAAGTTTAATATAGTTTATTTTTGTGTAGCACTCTTCAGAGTACAGCCTCAGAGCATGTGCACAAATCCACAAATACAATACATTAATACCAAATTGTTAAACTTTTTAATATTTAAATAAATGAATACACAAATTATATTAAACATAGAATTAAACAATATATTATTTAGTTAAAACAATCAAATCAGGACAATAAAAAGTGAATTAACACTACAGCTGAGATATGGGCAGTTGACAACAGAGAAGAGGAAAACAAAAACTCTGGTCAACAGCATTCTTAAAGAAACTAAACCTCTGGGGGGCCTTGACCAGTTTTATCAGACAAAATCACATTTCTAGACAATTGGCCACCCTCCCCACCAGCCATTCTGCAATATCATAACTAAATGTTGAGCAGTGTATATAATGAAGATGTTCCTAGTATGTCTGTTGTTACTTTACATGGGAAATAGTGACAATGTAGACACAATATAGTACGGTCCATAACATTTCATAATGATTAGCAAGATTGAACTTTTGTACAAATGACCACCAAATTAAGATACAATGTGGACAGCCTAATCAGCTGCTATAATCAGCCATGACTCAGGTGCCGCCATGAGTGGCAGCCTTTCCAGCAGCTCCGTGTACGACTTTATTTTTGTACCTTTTTCTCTATTTTACTGATCACTCCTATCACTTTATTTTATGTGGACTCGTTCCCTGGACACTTTTTTACTACTTTTTACTAGTGTTTCCTTAGGAGGCATTAGCTCTCCGGAAATGTGTTCTTTTGACATTGCGGCATGTTAAGTAACCGAAAAATATAGACATATGACAGAAAAGGTGATATCCCTCCCATCGTGATTACGGCGGTACAGAGTTCACATGAGAGACAAAGATATACTTTAGCTTACTTTACTGACGGTTTTTACGCAGTTACAGACGGGAAGCTTATGACAGACTCTATCAAGGTGTTGGAGTATTGATCTACGCAGTCTGCCATCTTTCATCATCACGCTGAAAGGGTTTTCCGGATGGATGACATAATCTTCTGTCTGACAGCTTTAAAGGGTTTGACTGCTTGTTCCATGTATTTATACTGTCTTCTCCACATACAGAGCCCTCTCTGGTCTCCAAACAAGGAAAGTAAGGATTCAGTTTCATCTCAGGAATAGTACAATGCCCGTCTCTGGTCTCCAAACAAGGACAGTAAACTCAAACCCCACCTCCAACAAGAATAGTACAATGCTCACACTGCAGTTTGTCCCATTCTCCAAACTGCTAGGCTAATGGTTTCTAAATGCAGCCTAGTCCCTGTGTACCATACTTGGTCTGCCTGTATGAATGAATCCATAACAGTGTGCATAGAGACAGTGACATTAAACTTCATATTATAACAACTAGTGAATTTCCCCTTGGGATTAATAAAGTATCTATCTATCTGTCTATCTATCTAATCAGAGTATTCTTTATTAAAGAATCTTCAGTTTTTATTTAAATGCTGAGACAAGTTTGTCATCCCTTACATATGAGAGACGATCATTTCACAAAGATAAAGGGTTATATTTAACTAGCCAACCCTTGGCGTACCATACGCCGCATAATCAGGCCGGTTTTTAAATGATTTTTAAGCACAGGGAGAAAATTAACATTTGAAAAATCGGTAATGTAATAAATCAGCAAGAAAAGCAACATTATAACAATGCACGGAACGAACCAACACACAATCGTCCGTGACTTAAAACTGGCGGACCGCCATCGCGCCCTGCCTGCTCATGTGCCCACCTCCAACTCGTCCCTTGAGTCGTTGTCGTCTTTGCACAGTCCACATGCACCTGTGACTCACATAGACTTTTCATTGCTCTGTGCGGTTTTGGCTGCTTTTATATATATAATCCACCAAGACACCCGACCACGTTAGTAGTGCTAATTGCTGTATGTAGCGTGTAAAACAGTTTGCTATGGTGCACGCGGTCGTGCGTTGTAACCAAAAACTCGGTTTTTAAAGACTGCTTACTTCATTGTGGTTTAACCTCAGTTGTAAAGGATTGTTTTAAGGATCCCATGGGATACCCCTTGCAAACCGTTTTACACGCTGCATATGGCGATTCACCTCCACGAGAAACATGTCTCTATGAACAGTCAACGTGGCTTGGAGGTATATGTGGCCTCTACGATAGATGAATATAAATTACGCTGTTTTTTCTGTGTCGTCGCGTCCGAGTTGGTGGACGTGGCTCTGCGAGTTGTCGTCATATCCAATGGTCTTGGAGTTGGTGGGCGTGGCTCCTTCCTGCTTGCTCCATAGGTGTCTTACTTGTCGGCGGCTTAGTGAATCCAGGACCCTTCCGGCGTGCTTTCCATGGGTGTCTTGCCTTAGTGAATTATATATATAGATGGTAGAAATGCCTGAATTGGACTGGCATAGCAGGCTAGAGGGGGTAATATAACACAGCAGCATGCCCTTATGAGGTAATTAATATATAATCTACATTATATGTACATATGCATTTTATAAATATTATGTAGCACCCCTGTGTCTGGACCAGAGAGGGACATGCTTCTCAGGTGGCCAAGACCTGGAGCAGCTGGCATAAAAGCACAGACACAGCTCTTAGAGAGCACTTTGAATATGTCTTCTGGCTTCCAAAGCCCATTGTCTCTGATGCATGGCCACTGGCATGCCTCAGATATTGACCCTAGCCTTGGTGGGCTCACAGAGCCAAGGGAAGGTGTGGTATGCAGGTTGCCTCTGACCCCAAGCAGGGAGAGGAGAGTGAGGTGGAGCTGGGCAAAGCAGCTAGGACCACTTGCCATTGTTGAAGACCTGAGCAATATGGCAGAAGTGGCTGCAAAGGCCCTTTTAGGGCTGCTCGCCAGCAATAGGCCTAAAGCAGCTCATTTCAATCCTCTGTGTCTCACACTCCTAGGTTGTTACAATATATTTCAGACACAAACACCTAGTGGGCATCTTCAGAGATCTACTAAAGTAAGGTCAGTGACTTCAAAGCGTGAAGTGGCATAGTTGTTACCTCCTACTCCCATAGTCCCAACTTTTCTGCCTCCTTTGGTATTTAAGAACACACAAGACCAAACATCAGCATTCAATAACAAACTCCTATCTGAGGAAGAAACAACTCTAGTTCGGGAGAGCTTTCTCTTGATGAGAACTTGATTGACACCTGCGACAGTCCTTAATGGTGTTTGCCGTGAAGGTACCGCCAACCCTTCATCAATTTACACATACCGGGATCCCAATTAAGGTTGTATATTGTTATACTCATGAGCCTGGGAAGTGTCTAATGGGTACTGGGTTGGGGAAACACAGGGGGAAGAGAAAGGGTGAAGCCATACCACTAACACGTTTTCCCTTTTCCTAGAATGGTGGTGAAGCTGGCACCAGCTGACATGTTACATCACTTCTGGGTCTGACACAGTTAGCCCCACCTCACAGATTCCTCAAGGTACTTTGTTCTATCGCGTACGTGCTCTTGAATGGACAGAGCTCCCCCTCTGAAAGGTAACTTTTTAGCTCAGAGAAGACCAGAATAACAGTGGAGTAGATCATTTCTCATTTTCATTTATTTTTAACTGGATGTTAAATGGGGTATTTTTTGATACCCAACCCAATAGCTCTTGTTTTTGCATTTCTTTATAATACACAAAAACAGAGTTCAGCAGTAGTTTCTTCAGAACACAGAAACAGTAGAAGGGCAATTATGGGTGAAGGGTACCTTAATAGAAATTATCCAGATACATAGATAGCAGCGGGTGGGTCCTTTGTATTGTATGTGAACCACTGACTAATATGTACCGTACAAGACAAACACCATGGGGTTGATTAGTTCAGAATTGCGTGTCTGTGTAACTCCCTAAATTCTTTTTCATCACTTTTTAAGATGATAATGTCCCACCTTATATTAAGAGTGCATGTTCTTTTAGCCTGAATGAACCGGAGCATTGCTTAGAATGTTCCACATCTCAGCAGCAACTATGGGTCTGGTTTTCTACATCTCATTTGTATACATTATGCCATTAACATTCATAGCATGATCCTGCTTGTAGACTATTGTTCTAAATGAAAGAGAAGCTCCTGTATAGTCTGCACAAGGTTTCTAGCATGTCCACAGCAATTATCCATAGATAATATTAGGAATACAGCAACTCGTGTTTTTGAATTTGCTAATTGTGTTAAAAATACCCTTCATTATTGAAACAATTTGATTTGCTCCTTGTGTCTTTTCAAACATCAAAGTTTTAGCTAATCTAATCATTGTGGCCACACCAGGAAACAGGTCACTGTGATAAGCCAGCACATGGCAATCACCTGGTTAGCCTTCTGTAAACTGAAATGTTTTCTAGGTGGCAGCTGTTGCATTTTTGTGGCTCAAGCTCTACAAAGCTCACTCTCCTTGCCCAGATTTGTTTTTCCTGATACCATTCCACAAATCTTTTTCTTTTAAAATTCAAAACATTTGAGGAAGGATTTAAATTTAAAGTCAAACCTGTTTTGCTTCATTTTTTGCTAAGATAGGCTTATGCTCCTTCATCATCTAAAATTATTTAAGTAAATATGAAAATAGCCAAGGTCCCAAATATGATCCTTTGTCTGCTTTTATTCATCCTTCCATTCACTATCAAATTCACCTTATCCGTTTCAAGGTAATGGAGGCTCGAGAATATCCTATTGGACACAAGCTTTTGCTTGCTAGGTCTTTTTGGGACCCATGTAGATTTGTGTTTCTGAGTAATGAACATCAGCCCAATAGTAAGCTGGCATGGGGCAGAGCACAAAACTGCATTTCAAATAACTTTTCTTGGTCCTTATCCACCTTCATTGCTTAGATTTAAAAAGTCAATCAGTCAGTTATTGTCCAACCCTTGTGGCAGTAGGGGGCAGTAGTGCACCCTTGAACCCTCAGGTACAACTCCAGACACCAGGTAAAAGTCCACGACCTTTTTATTTTCTATTAACACAGTGCACCAAGCACCTTCCACACTACTCATAAATAAATCAACAAACTAACACAATAACCACTCCTCCTCGCCCAGACACTTTGCTCCTCTACCTCCCAGCACAGCTCAGTGTCTGGACTGAGGCACCGTCCTTTTATAGCCCCTGACCCGGAGGTGTTCCTGTCCCAGCAGTCCACAGTTCCCTTTTCCTTCCGGGTCAGGGCAAACAGTCCTGTTCTTCACCCCGGGAGCACGTTGTTCCTTCCCGTCACGTGACCGGGACGTACTCCCGGGTTATAGGGCATCACAGAGCCCATAAGCCCCCCCACAGCGACTCCTGGTGGTCACCAAGATATCCAGCAGGGCTGTGTATAAACACTACAAAGTCTATAAGGCCCTGCTGAACCTTGGGGCACGATCCTGCTGTCGGGAGAGCTCCTCCTGGCGGCCTGGGGGTGCGGACCAGCATGGGAAGCCGGCAGTCCTCCACACCCTCTATATCCTAACACAGGGTCACGGGAGTCAGCTGGAGCCAATCCCAGCCAGCACAGGGCGCAAGGCAGGAACAAACCCCAGACAGGACACCAGCCCACCACACAGATTTAAAAGATGAACTATCAATTTCTTTAAAATATATCTGTATTTAAGATGGCAGGGAGGTACATTGATTAGCAAGTCTACTTCATAGATCCAAAAACCTTAATTTAATTTCTGCCCTTTTGCAGTCAAAGGAATTTTGATATACAGTACTCCTTTGTTATTCAGTTCAGTTAATTGTCACCATACATAACCTAACTTAACTTTAGAACTTAATTTTATAAGGGGCTAGCTGTGTTACACAGCTTTGCCTGGGACATTCCCTGTAACAGTGGGAACCAGATATAATGCTGTTGGTTAATTAGCTGTATCAGTTATAATGAACCAAGTGCTTTATTTATTTATTTTTTTAACTAGTGCTAATATTATTACTGTTGTTCACTGGAGCTGCTTACTCTTAAATATGCTACATATAATTGTCTATGAGTAAAGCATTCCTGCTGCAGGATTTTGATTGATTAATAATCAATAAGACACCCACCCTGGTAAAGAATATTAATGCAGGTAATGGGTTGTAGGATCTCTGTTTCATATTCCGAAACTAGGAGGACAGAAATGTGAAAAGATCTGTACAATTTATGAGCAAGTTCCATAAATTGGTAAAAGTCTTCACTTTCTCTGTTGTGATTCAAAACATGGCCGAAGAGTTGCTTTCACAAGTAGCCTAGAGATGCATGTTGAAATAAGCAAAATAATACAATTTATATATAAAGATAACTGAAGATGGATATATGCAAATATATAGATATATATAAGGGGGGTGTGCCCCCCCGGCCGCCTATGACAGCCCAGCCCCATCTTGATAGCTCGCTTCGTTCACTATCAGTCCACAGGTATAGTCCAACATGGTCAAAACTCTGGCCCTGAGATTTACTTATAATTATAGCAAATGCCAAAATTATTGGAAATTGTCGTCTATGCAAGATGAATAGTAATCTACTTGCTGTATCATCAATATCTAACTTAATACATGGTAGGAATATGACTTCTGCTGCATGATCGTGATATTGTCGGCAATTGAAAGTTTATGCAGTTTTACAATTTGTACAGTAAGCATATGCCATTACATAGGCTTTATTTATTAACTGCTAGCACACAACTGAATTACGAATGTGATTAATGGATGTATATAAGGTAATTTGTTTGATGTATGTGCAATAAATTGGTTGTATTGACATGAGCGTATCATTGTTGTACTGTCCTAATTAAGACCAAAAAATTATATTAGATGTATACTTTATGACTTATGGTTTTGAAGAAAAGTGAGCATTGCATGAAAACGTCACAACAAAACGTATGATTTCACTAATCTTTTCTTATATATATATATATATGAAAGTTTTCTGGTTGGTTATGAAGTTTCTGTTGCCAGCAAGTGACTTTCATTTGTTCAAGGCAGCTAGCATATGCCCTTACTCAGGGACTATTCCCCCCACCACACTGAATTTTCTATCTGTGTATGTGTGAGGTGCTGCTTTGCCCTTTTCTTTTGAATTAAGTTTGAGAAACTTATAATAGCCAGAACTTATCCTTCACAAAATTATTATCTTTAGTTACAGTTAACACCAATATCATTGTACATTAGCTGGTTTTGTCCTATCTATTAAGTTGCAGTTGACAGTCCTCGAAATCAAAGTATGCTTATGGTTTGAGGTGAGTGGCGCTTGGCTCTTTTCCTCATTGGCTTTCTGCAGACACATGGAAGGATTTTTCAGTGTGCTCTCTTTTCCTTGTTCAGAAGGTCTCCTTCTTCACCTTTGGTCGTTTTACACAATCTGCCCTCGGATGCTAGCAAAGTTATATCTGGTCAACTGGTCATCAGTTAGTGACCATTGTCAGCAAAGCAGTGTTCCTCAGCAAGGCTGGACAAAAGAAAAACTTGTCCAAACTCTAATACAGATGAGTATTCCACCTATTCAGTTCAGCACGATTGCCCCCTGGAGTAAACTGATTGCATCGACCACTGTTGTGGCCACACCCTATCAGCTATGGATTCTGGCTATGGGCATTCAAATTATGGCCAGGTCAACTGGTAGCATAGTGCGAGAAAAGCAATTATGTTAGGGTGTTACAAGGGCTTTATAGGGAGAGACAGAAGTTGCGTAATTGTCTTCTTGGGTGCACATAAACCCATCCTCTTGGTTGACCAGTGGTGCAAAGGTCTGTCCATCAGTGTTACTCATCCTGGATTTACGGTCCTTTGTTCAGAACTTGAGTCTGTGTCGCACCTTAGAAAGAAATGTCCCTGGCTGTTGTGTGATCTGAAATCAATCATCTGATCAGATAAGGCTGCAGATGCTGCATTCCAAAGGGTTGGCCCAGTCAGGCAAACTGAGACTTTTAGCTGATGATAAGAGTCTTTGGAAACGGTTTGCTAAGCCACGACTCAGTTCCAGCCTGGTAAAATGGATAATGCCAACCTTTCCTACACTGCTGTAAATCAGTTCCTGCTTTTCTAACTGACTGACCTTGGCTTTTGTTTGTGATCAATGTGAAAACTCAATTTTACAATAAACTGTATTTTTTTTATTGAAATATGTTATCAGTAGTAATGATAGAAATTTTGAGTAATTATATCCACTTGCTTTGTGCCATATGCTTGCTAGGATAGGTTCCAGCTTCCCCTCAACCGTGCTCAAGATAAAGCAGGTTTAGAAAATGAAGGGATGGATTACTGTTTATACTATTTATTATTATTATTATTATTATTATTATTATTATTATTATAATTATAATAATGTTAATGATTTTCATTTCTTTACATCGTTTAGTCAAACATTAGTTTTCGTGTTCTTTGTCAACTGTATGTTCAAGCTTCACTTTTTTTTTGTCCTAGCCAGACAATACAGATGTAACACTAAATCATATTTTACTTTAACTTATTACAAAAAGTTGTGACATTTACAGGCCCATTTTCTTAGTAGATAGCTACAGACCTAAATGTACAATCCTGCTACATTTCAGCTTTTTAACATATGTTTTTCTTGATGATTGACTGAGTGAGTTAGTCAGTCAGTCAACTTTTCATTATATCAAATTTTAATGAATAGCTTTATAACTTCAACCAAGTCATGTCATGGCTGTCCATCGATCTGACGGTGATGCTGTCCATTCATTTGTCAATCTCTGTTACTCACTCTTTTGCGTGCCTGCTGGTGGGAGAGCAGGCCAATTTGGGAAAGACAGACCCGGGGGCACGATGGGCAAGGGAATTGCCCCCCATTTGCAGTGGGTTGGTTTCATTGGTGGTGTCTTGGCCATTCTCTTCTTATTGTTGTGTCTGTTGTTGTTCAAAGTGATGGATTCCTTTATTTATTGTCTATGTGGAATGGAGCAGTCCTTGAGAGAACATTTCAAGTAGTCCTTCCAGAGAGAACGTTTCAAGTAGTCCCTCCCGTGTTTTTTCGGTCCACCTTGAGGTTGTGATCCTTCAACAGACTCACCATACAGGACTGTCCGGGGAAGCCAAGACTCATCCATTTGGATAATGTTACCGGTCCAGCAGAGGACACAGCTGAGCACTATGGCCTCAATGCTTTTTGATGAGCAGCATTCCAGAGTTTTAGTGTGTGGAAGCCTGTCCTCCCCTTCTGGAGGCAGCAAATGTGGAACACATCTAGAGTACGGAGTTGCTTGCGGTAGGGAATTCAGGACTCGCATCCATAAAGGAGTGTTGGTATACATACAGCGTGATATATCACAACTTGCCATGCAGAGACTTTGGTTACAGAAGACATGTTTGTGTAGGCAGCCGAATGCAGAGGAGGCTAGTCAATGGTGGTTCCCAATTTCTTCAGTCACAGAGGCATCACTAGATATTATACTTCCTAGGTAGGGAAAGGATTGTGTGTTCCCCAGTGTCTTGTTGCCAGTCTTGATGACCGCTGGAGGATCTGTGTGCTGGAAGGCAATCTGACGGGTCAGTGTCTTGGAGGTGATGATTTCCTGGCCCATCAAAGAATAGTCTGAGTGTAAAGATTCAATGGTCCTCTGGAGCTCATAAATGATTGTAGAGGAGGTTTTTGAGTGGGCTGATAATCTTTGGAGATTGAAAAAACTGCCATCCTGTCGGTACCGAATCCACACTCCATCAGTGGCATCCAAGGCACTTCTGGAGAGAAGAGTGACAGCGACAAGGTAAATGTTTAAAAGCTCCAGAGCCAGGACGCAGCCTTGCTTTACACCAACAGTGATTTTGAAGGGACCAGATGTTTCCCCACCAACAAAGACCTTCTTCCTCATTCCTTCATGGAAGAGATGGAGCATAGTGAGAAATTTTGGGGGACATCCAAATTCCCAAAGCATCTCACGGTTAATGGTGTCAAATTCTTTCCGTGGGTTGATGAAGGCAAAGCTGCTGCCTCGCTGGTGTTCCCAAGCCTTCTCTGAAGATCATGTCAATTATGCTGTGTTTGGGAGGAAAGCCAGCTTGTGATTCTGGAAGTACTTTGTCTGCAACATGATGAAGTAGCCGGAAAAGCATGACATGGATAAGGATTTTCCCAGCAACATCCAGTAGTGATATACCACGACTGTTGCTACAGTCTGATTGATCTCTCTTCTTCTTGTAAATGGTGACAATGGTAGCATGTTTCCGTGAGTCAAGGATTTTGCCAAGCATCCAGCACAGAGTGAAGAAATCCATCAGTTACATTAAGGTGTTGACTCAATGGAGGGTTAATCCAAAACATAATGTAACCTAACACAACAAAGGCTTCCTTTGGCCTTAACAGAGCATAAGTATAAACTATCAGTGAAGTGGTAATTCACCTCTGTGCAGTGTGGCACAATAAGAGCCTTTGATATACTGGTAAAATAATTGTGAATACAAAGGATTCATACGTCATATACAGAAATATGCAATATCAAGGAGAAATATGGCTCACTTAAGCCACCTCTAGCCTTTGTATAATGAAGTTATTTTAGTAGGACATACTGCAGAGATAACTACTTTAGTGGTGCTGGGTAAGTGTTATTAACACCAAAAGAAGACTTTGTTGCGGCCTTGTTACATTATAGCATAGAAGTAAAAGTAGCATTTTTGCAGTACCTAAACTAAACTGTTACCAAGAGATCAAAGTTTCAAAAACATAACCTTAATAGCAAAATAAGCATAGCAGAAATGATGCCCGACCAAAGGATGAACTTAAAGAACAAGATAAGGGACCTGTCCACACTATTACATTTTCTTTTCAAACCACAGACATTAGATTAGTTTGTGCCTTTTTTCCACACTACCCCAGCATTTTCAGTCTCCAAAATCAAAGACTTTTACTTCTGGAAATGCAAATGTGAAATGGATTCGATTCATACTGTAAATAAGTGAGCAGTTTTGTTTCATATTGTACTGTGTAATTTCTGTTTGGTCTGTGTTTTTATTAAGATGTAATGTAGGCAACAGAGGTTGACCAACAGCCGTACCAATTTTCATTTGAAACCCTTTACTATCTATCTATCTATCTATTGTGACAGATAGGGGGTGCTGTCGTCCCCTTGAACCCTCGGATCAGACGCCAGACACCAGATAAAAGTCCAAAAGTTGACTTTATTATAACTAATAAGTCCACAAAGCACCCTACACTCCACAATACTCATACAAATCACAATACTCCAGTCAATAATCAATCAATCCTCCACTCTCCCAGACACGTTGCCACCCTTCCTCCCGACTCAGCTCGTCCTTCTGGGATCTCTCAAAGTCCTTTATAGTCCATGACCCAGAAGTGCTTCTGAACCCTCAGTCCATGTGACTTCCTAGTACTTCCGGGTCAGATCAAAACTCCTCTTCTTCATCCTGGAAGTACGTCATTTCCCCTGTCGCTGTGACTAAGACGTACTTCCGAGTTATAGGGCAAATAACAGCCCCTGGGCCTCCCTGCAGTGTCCTCTAGTGGCCCCCAGGGTATCCAGCAGGGCTGTGAAGGAAAACTCCAATGTCTATGATTCCCTGCTGGCATTCGGGGCACCTCCATGTTGCAGGGAGGGCTCCATCTGGCGGCCTGGGGGTATTGGCCGGGATGACTGGCCGGCCATAGTCCACACTATCTGTCTATAATAAACAACACATGAGACAACAGCTTCTCAGCTCTACCAGTTACATTATTATGTGATGTAAAATGGCAATCTCTCTAGTTCTAGGGTTGCAGGGACAACAAGGGTCCCCTATTGGAGCTCCAGACTTGTGCCCCTCATGCAAGCAGAGACCAGTCCCTGAGCTGACAGCCATTCTGTGGAGATTAGAAATCACCCTAAATATATTGAAGGGTTAGAGGTTAAAAGGCAGCCAGAGAACCTCTGAGGTGAGAGTGGGAAGAACAAAATTTGGCAGGAGTTTGACTAATGGAAAGAAGAGAGGCCAGAGGCGGTACACAGAGGAATCGAAGGTGTTTTAAAGAATGCTCTCTGGTTTGATATGTTGTATTGTGTACTGACCACACTAGGCAGCAGCAGTATGGAGAAAGAAATGTAATGGGGACAGTTGTAGTAAAGTAAACATAAGCTAAGGTCAAAACAGGAAGAGCAAGAATCAAGTAACAGAGGCCAGAATGTGGGGCAAAAATCACAGTCAATATTCAGAAAAATAGAGAATCAAAACCAAGAACTTACAAGTAAACTGAGCCACCAAAGTGTAAGTTAAAGAGTGTGGTTAAATGAACATAAAAAAAGTTCATAACTGATGAACTATAGGTTGATGGAGGCATGACAATATTAAGAAAATATGGAATGCATTAACTAAGACAGTAACTAGGAAGTTGCTTACTGTACCTTTGAGATCGGCACATAACATCTGTCTTCCATTGTAGTAATCAGAATTGGTCTCCTTGAGCGGCCAGCAATTTATCAATATCATGCATAAAGGGAGTATCCACCTGAAACATAACAAGCAGATTTTGAAATTATTTAGACAAATGAGAGGATGGTAAGACTTAGGGAAATATTGCTCATCAATCATTAAGCCTGAGGTCTAACATCATTTTTTTCCTGAGCTAAGAATGAAGCTTAATGATTGACTTTTTGGGATTTTATTTGTATAAGCACCATTTACTGAGATTGGATACATCTCACTAGATTAGTTAATCATATATTTAAATTATTTGAATGTTTGCTGTGTCTGACGCAGCCTGGAAGCAATCAGGGTCCAATACTGGACTAGCAGCGATAGTTTCAGCGTGCAGTGATATGATTAGATTGTAACCAGGAATTTGTTTCTTTCCTGTAAAGGGTGGTATAACATGTCATTATTCTAAAGGAAATATCCAAGCAAAAATTCTAGTCCACAGATACTGCATCATGAGTTAGCTGTAAATATCAGAAAAAGTTGTTTCCTGGATTTGAATGGTCCATTGAGACTACAGTAAAGATAAATTACTTTAACCCCTATGCATATTTAATGTTACGGGGAATTACAGAGGATGGTGGAGGCTAGTCTTCAGCAGTTCTATAAGTGCCTAACAGATAATTGTATTTTAATTATTCATGTAGGCTACCACAGACATTGCTGTCATATTTATCATGCTCATCCATTTCTCTTCTATATCTGTTCTTTCCTGCCCAGTGATACAGGGAGATGAGGCCTATCCCATGTCAGATCAGGTCAGGTTGGGGAGCGTGTACTGGTACAATGCGTTGTTGCACCCACCACATAATAAAACAGCATGGGTTCCCAGTTGGCAACCCCCCAGGCAGACATGCGGTCCAGCCCAACCATCCAGAAATAACTCTCTATCTGCCGCAGCCAGGTGTTACGTGGGCGTCCCCTTGGCCAGGTTCAGCTACTTGGGTCCTCAACAATGAGGATCCTGAGAGCCGGATCACCCTCAGGGAATCGCGGCACATGGCTGTAGTGCTGTAACTGGCGCTCCCTCACAATGCAGGTAATGCGCCTCATTCGGGAGTCCATGAGCAACCGCTCATTTGACATAAAGTCACACCAGTGGTACCCAAGGTTTCTCCGAAGAGACACAGTACCAAAGGAGTCCAGTCTTCATCTCAGGTCACTGGGTAGAATCCATGTCTTGCAACCATAGAGAAAAATAGAAAGCACCAGGACTCTAAAGACATGGACCTTTGTCCTTTTGCAAAGATATCATGAGCGCCACACACCCCTTTCCTCATGACCCCTCCAATTCATACACTGACTTCATTGGTAGAGTCACCAGAGACATGAATGTCACTGCCAAGGTAAGTAAACTTCTTGACAAGGTCGACACTCTACAGACAGACACACTGCTGCTGGTTGCGCCCAAGAGGTCTTTAAAGGGGCATCTGTGGGGCATCTGTTGGTGAAAAGATTCACTCATCTTTACTTTGCCAATGATGCTGTGATATTGAGTCAATGGAGTGCTTTTATTAAAAACAAAAACAAACAAAGTTTCCAAATAAAGTGCAGTGCTTCAAGTGTTCATAAATAAATAATCCATAAAAAGCAATCCTGTCCCTCAAGCACTGATCCTTCGCTCCATCTGGGACCCCTGACCGTGCTGACCTCTCTTTTTCAGCTGGCTGGCTCGGTCATCCTCTTTCTTTTGCCCCCAATGCTGCACTCTTGCTCTACAAGCCTTTTTCCTTTCTTTTTCGTCTCCTCCTGTTTCTCTTTGCCGGCCCCTTCTTATACGGCTCTATGGGTGTAACATCTCCTGAATTGGAATAAGCCAGTTTGAGAAAACATGTAAGTTTAGAAAAAGTTGGAATGTCATTGAAAATGTAAATAAAAACAGAAAGCAGTGATTCGTAAATGTTAGTTAATGATCTCTAATCTGAAAACAACATAATAGTCCATTATTTGATGTTACAACTAATGAATTTAACTTTTTTTGATTTTGATACTTGCAACTTATTCCAATAAAAGTTTGAACAGTGGAGAATGTACCACTTTGTAACACTGCCTTCCCTCCTCACAACACTTAATAAATGTTTAGGTGCTGAAGACACCAATTCATTGAGCAATTTTGTCCCATTCCTCTTTCAAACAAGTCATAAGGTATGCAGTATGGTGTCTTTGATGTCACATTTTGCATTTGAAAATGCTCCACACATTCTCAATTGGGGACAGGTCAGGACTTCAGGCAGGCCAGTCGAGCACATCACCCTCTTTCTGTGCAGCCATGTCTTTGCAATGAGTGCAAATTTGATTTTGTATTGTTGTGTTTACATTTTCATGAGCATCCATGGAAGAGTTGTCATCTTGAAGGCAGCATATGTTACTCCAAAATCTGTATGTACTTTTTGGCATTAATGGTGCCTTCACTGATATGCAAGTTACCCTTGCCCAGGATGCTGACACAATCCCATACCATCACAGGCCCTGGCATATGCACTTGTAGCTGGAAACAGAAAGGATGGTCCTTTTCTTCTTTGGGCTGGTGGACATGATGTGCATTTCATCCAAACAAGACATAAAATACTGATTTGCCTGACCACAGTACACATTTCCACTATTTTATGGTCTATCCCAGATGCTGCTGCACCCAGAGAAGGTGACAGCTCTTCTGGACACTGTTAACATACAGTACAGATGTAACCAACATTTGTTAATGTATCTAAGTATTGTGTTACTTGATAAAGGTTTGCCGAAGTACTCAGGAATCCCAAGTGGTTATTTCACTTATTGATGAATAACGGTTCACGATGCAGTGCTGTGTGGGGGATTGAAGATCACAGGCAGCCAAGGCTTGCGCTTTCCCTTTACAAACCAAAATTTCTCCAGATTCTTTGAATCATTTAATTATATTACTCACTGTTAAGGGTGAAATACCCAAATCCCTTCTCATCTGTCTTTAAAAAACATTGCTATTCGAATTTTGAATGATTCTTCTCACACATTTGTTGGAAAATTGACGATCCTCTGCCCTTCTGCTCCTAAAGGCCTTTCCTGCTTGACACTTTTATACCAAAATATGATTCCAATCACCTGTTGAACATCATTTGTTTCTAAAAACATCATCATTGTTTTGAACTCATTATTGGCCCTAAAGTGCCTAATCCCAACCTTTTTTGGAATGTGTTGCAGACCCACAATGGCAAGAATGGTCATGGATAAATTTATTGGTACCCCACCATGAAAAAAGAATAACCTACAATTGTCTGTGAAAGAACATGAAACTGATAAATTTAATTGGAACCCATCGTTGTTTATTCTATATTTAGCAAAAATCAGACTTTGCTTTAGAGTTTTGATTCAATTGGGTATTTTAAATAATAACACAAATGAAAATGATCTAGTCAAAAATGTTGGGACCCTTAACCTAATATTTTGTTGTAAAACCTTTTGAGGCTATCACTGCAAACAGGCGATTCCTGCAGCTCTCGGTGAGGCTTCTGCACCTGCGCACAGGCTGCTTTGCCCACTCGAGCTGAGCAAACTGCTCCAGCTATGTCAGATTTCAAGGGGGTCTTCTCCAGACAGCGTGTTTCAGTTCTTTCCATAGACATCTGATAGGATTTAAATCAGGGCTCTTAGAAGGCCACTTCAGAATCATGCACTATTTTGTTCTTGGTCATTCTTGGGTGCTTTTAGCTGCGTGTTTTGGGTCATTATCCTGTTGAAGAATCCATGACCTGCGACTGAGGCAGAGCTTTCTGACACTGGGCAGTATGTTTGCTCCAGAATGTCTGGATAGTCTTGAGATTTCATTATTCCCTGCAAAGTGTGGCCGGGTGTAAGAAGAACGAACCATGACAACAGAAGAATAGTTGGGCTGTCAACTGGGTGGTCCCAATTAAGGCCCTTTCTTTTGTTTTCCTTTAACTCAAAGTCAACGTCTTTTAGCCGTAACACAATATGGTCTCATGGGCAACACAATTAACATAAACAAGAGGTTCTCTTCAGCCAAACTTTAACAAACAATAGGTCTCCCAAGGAGCTCTCGACTGGTCAGGTCTCAGTCTCAAAAGATAGCTCATTCCCGGCACTCAGGCTTCTTATCTCATGAAAACCAGAAGGGGTGGGGCTAAGTGCCCTCATTGGGCAGTTTCTTGGAGCTGTGGGGAGAAAAGGAGAAAACACAGTTAGCAACAGCGCCCCCTCGCGCCCTGGTGGGTGAGACAGCAAGGAGATTCTTGGACGCTTTGTGACTAGTGAGTCGCTGCCTTGACTCTAAAAGACAAGGCTAAGTCTAAGGCAGTGGTTCTCAACCTGTGGGGTGGGCCTCCCTAGGGGGGTGCGAAGTAACAAAAAGGGGGGGTGTGAAGATGTTAAAAAAAGAAAACAAGAATCAAAAATATGAAAAAAACATCTGCTGAAACCAAAACAAATTAACTTAAACTACATTCTGATACTAGAACAATAAATATAGAGTTAGATAAATGTCGATAAAAGTTAAGTAGGTATAATAAAATATGCATCTACATTTCAAAAAAATGCTAGGGGGGGCGCAATTAAAACTGTTATGAAAACTCGGGTCGCAAATATTTAAAGGTTGAGAAACGCTGGTCTAAGTACTTCAGGAAAACCAGCTTTATTCAACTTGAAACAGGAACAGCAAGGTTATTTACTGCAACGGGAGCTACCACTCTACTACACACAGACGCAGCACTCTGGCAGGGTCGGGCCAGGTCAGTGGCCAAGTTATAATGTTCCCTGCATCACCCATCGGGCAACAGATGCGTTGCGAGTGGAGCCGGTGAACTTGCAGTTTCCTCTGCGATGTTGCGAACCTGCAAGACGCTGTGAAGCTGTGGTTGTCTCAGCGATGGACAAGCAGCCCTCGACAGACGCGTCAATCGCGTTTCGGTGTCTCGCCCCATTTTGCTGTGTCTCCACATTGGGGAGGGTCTCAAAAGAGTTCAAAAATCTCCCAGCACAAGTGTGACCACAGATTCAAGGCACCATCTGCCAGAAGCAGAAAAACAGCACCAAAACATAACCAAGCCTCCTCCTTATCTCCAGTAAGTATGCTGTTCTTTATTATGAAAGGTTAATTTTTCTGAGATGATGTGACTTGCCAAAAAGCTCCAGTTTTGTCTTATCTGTCCAAAGGACATTCTCCCAAAAGCATTGCGGCTTGTCAATATACAGTTTAGCAAATTCGAATCTGGCTTTTTATGGTTATCCTTCAACAGTGGAGTCTTCTTCCATTGAGCCCACTGTCACTCAAAAAATGATGGATAGTGCGATCAGACACTGATGGACATTGACTTTGGAGTTCACTTTGTATATCTTTTGAAGTTGTCCTTGACTTTTTGCCTGCCATTCTCACTATTCTTCTGCCTAATTCTGCAGTTGATTTTCCTCTTGTGACTGCGTCAAGGGAGTTTGGCTACAGTGCCATGGACCATAAAACTACTGAAAAATATTTGCAACTGTTGTCACAGGAACTTCAAGCTGCTTGGAGATGGTCTTCTAGCCTTTTCCTTTAACGTGCTTATCTATAAATTTTCTTTCTGACCTCCTCCGACAACTCTCTCCTTTGCCTTCTCTGGACAATGTTCAGTGTGGGACATACAATGACACGAAACAGCAGAGTGACGGCTTTTCTGCAATTAAATTGGCTGAATGACTGCTTGCTCGATTGGAGACACGTGTGATACTAATTAAAGGTTTGAAAAATCACTGTAACCTAATGTGGACCACCCAGGCTGGCACTGCCACCTGAACCTGACACAGACAAGCGTGGGACACAAGTTCAAGACACACATGCTTTATTTTTTCCTTTTTTCTCATGGGAAACGTCTTCCCCGTTTCCCACAGGCACAACACAGTCCAAAGCACAGCACAAACACAGTACATCCTCTTTTCTTTCTCTACCTCTTTTTCTCTCTTCTAGTCCTCCAGTCAAACTTCATCTACCTCCTCCCAACTCTGGCTCTCGGAGTGGTGGCTGCTGGCTCCTTTAATAGCCCACACGGAAGTGCTCCAGGTGCTTGATGACTCATTTCAGCAGCACTTCCGGGTGTGGCAGAAGAACTGTCTATAAGGGTTCAGCAGCTCCTGCTGTAGCACCCCTTGGTGGCGCCTGTGCATCCCAACAGAGCTGCACCAAACTCCAACTCCCATGAAGCCCTGCAGGAGTCCGAGGCACTGCTGCAATCCAGGGGGTTGCCATCTAGTATCCCAGGGGAGGTAACGCTCTGGCCATGCTTGTTCCCCCGGACCTCCTAGCATGGAGGCTTCCCGGCCGCATGGTACAGAAATTATTCATGATCTTTTCTAGGGGTACCAACAAATTGGTACATTTTAGAAAATCTTTGTAGAACAAGCAGTACTTGACCTGTTCTGACACTTGCTTTGCTTTACTGGATGAAATATGGAAAACATGCAGGTATGCCTGGTACAACTCCTTTCCATTTCTTCACTTTTCAGGCAGCATACAGCACTTTGTTTTAGTGAGTAGTGATGATACCAACATATTTGTCTGTATAATTATGAAAAAATGAAGTTAACCAGACTAATTATTAAATATCTTGACTTTATACTTTTTTGTAAGCAAAAGCAAATTTTGAAATCACTGCTTTCTGTTTTTATTTGCTTTATTCATATTGTTCCAACATTTTCTAAGTCGGGTTGTATATAGTATCTTTGTATAAAAATAATCACTTCACACTACTTTGATAGTCCAGGTACACAGTTAGTATTGTATATACTTTTTTGCTGTATTATACTGCACATACTTTTTCTTAGGATCAGTGAATGAGAAGCAAGAACTGAACTGGTAACCTTGTTTTTGGTCCATGGCATGAAAGCACAGTGCATAGAGGACACTCAGGCAAACTCCATATAGAAGAAGCACCATTCAGCATTTAATCTGGGATCTGAGCGCTGTAAAGCAGGAGCTGGGAATTAATGTGCTGCTTACTAATTTCCAAATTAGAAAATAATATTACAATACACAGCTATTCAGGCTATAGAACTTGGAACAATCGAGAGAAAGAGCCAAATAAGGAATATGTTCAAAGAGTTACTGATACTGTATCAATTGGCCTGTCCCAAATATTCTCTTGGCAGCCATACAGCAAAGGTGATTTGACACTTTTGAGATTAATCACAATGCATGGTGCACCCGAGCAGATCGGTTGCTGAATCCAGAAACTTAATACTGGGAAGTCCAGAAGTTGAAAGCCCTAACCAGATATGTTTATGTCCTTTCAGTAGCTATGCTGTTATATTTTGTCTTACTTATCACAATAATTATTCTTTTCTATTTTTTTGTTATATTTAGTCATTTTTCTGATGACTATCACTTGATTTTGCTAGATACTACTGTACACAGAAACTGATTAAAAGACTCTTTTCTTCTTCTACCTTATCATCCATCAATGAATCCACTTAATCCAGGGCAGGTTGGTGAATGCTGAAGCCTATTATGACAGTATTGCTTATAAAGCAGGAACCAAACGTGCACAGAGTGCCTTCTTAACTATGAAATTTCAAAATATTTGTTGTCACCAGTAGGGGGTGTAACAGCACACCCCCAAACCCAACCTCACAGACACAGTCCCAGGTTCAGACATACTTGTATATTACAAAGTACCTTTAACAAGCTTCTTTGTTCACAGCACAGAACAGCAACTAAAACCCTTTTTATTCTCTCTACTCGACTTCCAGGCAAACTCCACTCCCGACTCCGAGCCCCTGAAGAAGACAAGGTGGCTTCTTTTATGCTGGACCAGGGAGTACTTTGGTGCCACAATGCTGCATGCTGGAAGCACTTGTGGGTCAAAGAGAAACTCCCCGAGGTAGGGACATCGCTACCCTACAGCTCCACCTGGTGGCACCCAAGTACCCTAACAGGGCTGGCCATTCAGACTACAACTCACAGCATGCCCTGCAGGTGTACCAATGGGAGCTCTTGCCTGGAAAATGCTGCCATCCACTGTATTGGGGAAATATATTACTCCGGGAAGCAGACATAATCTGTCCTTCTACTATGGCTTCTCAACCAAGAAAGATATTAACAATTAACCTGGCTGGAATGCCCGTTAATCCATTTTCTCTCATTATGGCATCCCTCCATTCGATCCGGGACCATCTTTTATGGTACTCACACCCTATAGAATTTTCCTGGGACCAACATATATGAGTAAGGACGCAGAAGAAATGCCAGTCTACTTCTTGGCGTACTGAGCCACGGTCATAAACGTGTCTATGGGGTCAAAGTGTTCTTGCTATGTAGATTATTCACATGTCTTTGGGTTGAGAGAGAAACCTGATGTTCCTGAGTGAAATTAATGCAAACATAGCAGAATAAATTATTACCACACAAAATCAGCCTTGAACGGAAGAGAAACTGAAATATAGAAATGCCATTACCTGACTGATGAGAGCCATCTGTGCAGTGCCAGCTGACAGACAACAGTTGTTGTGATACACTGCTCTTAGTTTTCGGACTACTTCAGCTTCAAAGCGATGCATTGTGGACAACCAACTCAGGTAAGATCAAGGCTCTTGGTTTTCCCTGGTGCTGCTCAGTGTTGGTGGTTAGCAGTTAAGTGGGACTAGTAGGCCGTGGAGCGAGTTAGCTGTCCAATTGGGAATGGAGCTGTGCTGATTCTCATCAACTAAAATCTGACTTCTTTAAGAGGTTTTCTTAGCCCTTTATTTGTCAGGTAGAGGTAGAGCTGATCAATGACTTCTTGATATACGCAGTTATCAGTTGCCTATTGATATTCGATGGAAGAAGTGATATCCAGCCTTATCACTGACATTTGCTTTTTCCAGCTATGTCCTCCTCCCTCACACTCACTATTCCTCTTACTTCTTCTCATCACCATGTTAATTTTGGAGCAATAATAACTGATGATAGACTCACGGGTGGAACAAGCTGCCCTCCTTCTTCCCATCTGCACATCCTTTTAAAGAAACACCCCTGAAGACTCTCCTTTTCCTCAAGCATCTAATATGTTTATCAACGCATTTTTGATTTAGATCTCCATAATGGAATAAGGCAAAGATATGTTTTTCTATTTTGAATTGTAGTTCATTTGGCTGATGGCTGTTGCTATTGCCTAAAGCAACTTGGACTAAGATAGATAGATAGATAGATAGATAGATAGATAGATAGATAGATAGATAGATAGATA
>JANRMT010062850.1:2446496-2487887 GCA_026402145.1 Polypterus bichir lapradei
GATAGATAGATAGATAGATAGATAGAGTATATACAATTACACACACACACACAGAGTATTTGTCTGCATGTATGTATGTGTATATATATGTGTGCGTATATATATATATATATATACACACACACATATATGTATATACAGTATATATAGCATTGGGCCACAACATTGCATAGACGCATATACAGTATATACATCAATATATAATGAGATGACTGGTTTATCAATAACTTCTATAATTTTATATGAACTCATTCATAGGACTGCAAAGGCTGCCAAAAGTACAACTTAAATATTGCCATTTGGAAAAATATGAACTTAAATAAAATGTATACTGTGTAGTTGCCTATGGTCTGGCCATGCACTGCAAGAGGCGATCATTTATGGCCACAGCACTTATTGACTTATATTTACATTTTACACTTCCTTTTTTGATTGTATCTTATCGGTGATAATCCGTTTATAGTGTCTATAAAGATTATTCACTTGTTTGGATATTTCCAGTTTTTTTTTTGTGTTACAATATGGGCTCTGTACAGTACATGAAGTGTACATTTTTTTTGCCATCACTAAACATAAAAAACTAATGTCAAAGCAAAGACAAAATTCTCTGCATCCTTCAAAATAAATTATTGAAAAGCAAAGTGTCAAATTCCTTAACTTGTTTGCTACTGTTGGTTTCTCCCAAAGAAGCCGCCGGTTGTCTTTCCAACTTTCAATTTCAGGTGTCTTCAAGTCAAATAAACCTCCCTCAGAGTTGTCCAGCTCCAGACAAAAGTTACATCAGAAAGACAAATAAGCATTAAAAAAAATAATAATAAAAAAGAAACAATTGATTCCAATAGTAAACTTTAAAGTTCACTGCAAAGACACAGAGTCGGTGTGCCATGACTGTGATTCAGCCCATAACAGGACGAAGCCCTGAAGACTAAGCTGGAATGAGATTTAGAGTGTGAAGCTCTCCCAGTATGAGGGTAAGCAGATGTCTTTTCCACGCTGAACTGGTGCCCAGTCTAAGGCTGGAGCCTAATATTGTAGGGATATTCACTGCATGCCTTGACACTCTGCACTGGATAAGTAAATTAGAAAACTAACGTGTGAAACATAACAAGGCCTTACGGAGTGTAATGTGACGTGAAGCCGGCACATGTAAGCGTCACTACAAGCCATCATTTGCAGCAGCAGCATTAAGAGTTTTGTCCACACAATCTTGGATTTTACTTATAAGCAAAGCACTAAGGACAGGACTTGAAGATGTGCTACTCATGTAAAGATGTATTATTTTCCTTTTCATTACATCATTTTTTTTCTTACCTTCACACATCTGTATCTTGCATTGTTTTATAAAAAATGACTTTGGGTTTCCGAAACTGAATGGAACAACACAGCAGCTACAGCACAGAAATCAATAGATTGTCTTGACACACACAACTGGCACAACTAAAAAGCAAAGTAGCAAAGACTGCCGGCCATATTTCCAAAGGCCAATGATAAAGTCCTTTCTTCCTTCCACTAAGATGGGGTTCATTTCAAATTTACTTTCTCTTTTAGGCACATTGTGATTCCTTGGGGGTTTTTGATGTTGCAGAGTTTTTTTTCTGCCATTTTCTCTCTTGACTTCATTTTAATTAACTTAAAAATATCATAGGAGCCTTTTGCAATGCCATCTTGGTACTCACGGATGGGATCGTTTTGTGAGCACTTGATTATGCGTTGCCAAGTCACGATCACAAGTCAGGATCCGTGACATCAGGGGTCAAACATATAAAAGGTTGACGGAGATTTTCCGCTTGTCTGCAAAGAGCAGCGCTTAAAGTTGCTCCCAGTTTCTTTTTAACTATGAGTTATTATTATTAGTTAGCAGATATCTTTATCCAAGGTGACTCACAAAGCATGTCAGTTGTTATCTTAGTGAGTAGGTTTTAACGTTTGGTATCTTAGTTTTGTTTCAGACTATGCCTTTCTCTTGATCACTTATTTGAACTTCCTTGCCTCCTTGGGAAACTTTCAATTAAAATTTGTACTTATAATCCTATAAGAAGAATCTGAATGTATTTTTAGTATCGTTATGCATATGGCTTTTGTCTTCTAATGTTGCGGAGGGGGGCACACTGCATGCTAAAGTCCTACTAAACCAATTATCAAAGTGCCCGCCATACTCCACACTGCCATCCCACATAAATACATGCAGTAAATCACAGCATCAGGCTGCTTTTACTCCAGATATCTAAATGAAAGCTTTGTTTACTGTCAATACAAAAAAAAACTGCAATAAAGTATTCATAAAAAAGTTAATTTATAAAAGCAAAATAAAAAAAAATGATGTGCAGGACTGGTTTGTTGTGACATTTTTCTGGATCTTGTAATGAAGTGATGTGTGACCGACCATTAATGTGCACTGTTTTCCTACTGTGTAATCCAAACATCAGAAACGCATTATCAAACAGCAGCATATCAAACTGGAACAGGATTCAAGAAAAAGATAAATAAAGTGTGCACAACTGCTTATCTGAAAAAAAATTCTGCTATTGAGCGAAAAGCTGGTAAGTGAAACTTAAGACACTCCTGTTTCCCAATTCAGAATAACCATTAACTAATAAGCAAACGAAGAAAGGCGTGAGCAGCACGACATTTTAAATACCGAGTTGGCCCTGCAGACCTTTTGCCTTAAATTAATGAATCAGCTCACCACATTACACAATGGTGATTAAGCTTTCCTCTAAATTGCTCAAAAGTTTTTATTTGGAAGTTAAAAGTGCGTTTCGTGTTAATCACTCGATTAAGTCCCAAAATGAAATACACGGTCTCTCCTTCCATAGGCTGTCGGCCCCCAGCTCTTCCCTTTTGAAAAAGTTGTCCAAAATGTATTGTCTTCTCATTAACTGGTGGGAAGAGCACAAGAAGTAAAATGGGATAACCGCCTTTTTGCAATGCATTTTGGCGACAGGTTTTTCAATTCTCATTGCCATTTTGGTCTTCTGTCTTGTGCCCCGATACCTCTGTGTGAGTTTTAACTCCTCTTACTCGTATCTGCTCTCACACTCTGCCTCACGTTGATGCGTTGTGGTGCTGTCCAGCTCGCAAACCTTATACACTGCTGAGCTGCTCCCTCCTTTTACCGCAACATTTTAAAATGTAAAAAAAAAAGATGAGAAGGTTTTATAGGAACTGCAAAGGCAACAAAAATGCACGTACACATTGTATCAATCACGAGTTCACACTCACAAACACGTTGTAAGCAGGATCTCCTGTTTCATGGCTGTATGCCTAACCTACTGAGCTCTATCTCTAACTCTGGAAGTCCATCAGCGTCCCAAATAGAGCTGTTGTATCTAAACAAAAAAAGGACATAAAGGAAAATAAAGATGGAACCATATGGTTGATCCAGAGCTGCGGAGTGACCCTCTTCACGTTAACAAATCAGCCCACTCAGTTTACTCTCGGTAAGGCTGACTTAACTGAAACCCACCAGTAGCACTGACTTTGACATTGGTGATTTGTGCTGATGTCATATGGACGTGCGTTTCTTGGAAGTGTCAGTACTAGTGGTTATAGTCCTTTAATTTTCATTTATGTGCACTGTGACTTAGGTGAAATGGTACAAAAACACATGAAGAACACCTCAAATCAGGTTACAAAATATACAGTTTATATATTTGAAGAACAGCAAGGAGGATAACCTTGGCAAATAAGAGTCATATTGGCCGAATGTCTTCGTATTAGCCATTCTTCTACCTTATCACCTCCCTTTCTTGATTTGGCCTAACGTAAAGAATCTCGGGGTCAAAGCTAAACATCAAATTGTGCATTAAGCATATTATTAAAAATGCATTTGGTCATGTAAGAAACATTGTTAGATTTTTCATGTCACTTGAACATGCTAAAAAGTTAATACATGCTTTGGTCTTTAGTCATCTAGATTACTGCAATGCACTCCCTATCAGGATGACCAAAAAAAGGTATAAACAGCTTCAATTAGTGCAAAGGCAGCAAGAAAAAGAGAAATCTTAGCACATGTGCCCAGTCTTGGCATCACTACACTGGCAGCCAGTATCCTTTAGGAATGACTTTAAAAGATGTCTACAGTTATTGTCAAAGACAGGCTCGTAATAGAAGAAACAGAAAAATATTTGATATCTCTTACCCTACAGTATATGTACCTTTAGTGGCTCTCTTCATTACCTGTGTATGTCTAACCCTCTCTTGCCCTCTCTTGCCTCTGCCCAGCATGTTCCCATAAAGCCTGCTTCTCAGACTCTTATTTCGAGTCAACTTGCTGGCCTCTTGTTCACTTTTTTACTTCCCGTCTTTGAAGGGGACTCTCAGTATGTCTTCTACACCTTTATTCTTCCTTGTGTGTCTCACACTTGCACTTCCTCTTTTGATCGCGTCACCAAAGTCAAGCTGATCAATCACACCAAAGCCTAAATGAATAATCACATTGCTCTGGGGGACAAAACACACACACACAGACCGTAGTGTTTTATTATATGGTTGATAACTCGCTGAAACATCTAAAAGCTTCTGCAATTTTTTGACTGCTTGTTCCCCTACATTCCAAATTGTAATCTTAGATCCTCGTCTCGCTCAGTATTCCAAGAGTGAAGCATAAAAGAACTGATGATGCAGTTTTCTGTTTCTATGCACCAAAAATCTGGAATAATTTACAATTAGAGATACGCTGGGCCAGTACAGTTGAGAGAGAAAAAAAAAAAAAAACACCACTAAAACGCACCTCTTTAATGTGGTCCTCAAGAGCACTTACAATTTGTTCTTTTCAATAAATATTATTCTGTTTGCTGTTTTATAGGCTGGACACTGATCACTACTTTTGTGCGTTTTCTTTTTTTCCAGTGCTCTGTGGTGACACTACTGTATGTGCCACTGTCCCCAGGCCTAAGAAGGTTGCAGCCACCTGAGTGTTCTACAAGAATATCCCACAATCTATGAAATAGATTGCAGAATGCCCAGAGGGGTTTGGGTGGTCTTTTGGCCTTGGAACCCCTCAGGTTTATTTTTTCCAACATCCTGCCAACTGGAGTTTTTATTTGTCTGTCTTCCCTGGCCATCTGACCACACTTTGTAATTAAGCTGGCCATTAAGACTCTGCTGTTACAAATTGTTGCTGTTCCTTAATTATCACTTTCTTTTTGGAACTATGTTTAGCTATTAATATTGCACAGCACTTTGAGATATTTCTATGCATGAATATGTGTCATGTAAATAAATGTTCTTGTTGTTTTCGTCTTTTAAATTTGTATTGTTTAGTCAGCTTTCAGACTGGAAGTAGATTTGTCGTGTGAATTACAGTATATATGTTGTGGCCAGCAGGCCTTAATAAGGCTTTTACTCTGCAATTTGCTTTACTCTTCATTCTTAAATTAAACTGACCCACCATCAGGAGGTGTACTCCACGTCCACATACCTAAGACCACGGGAGGAGGCTCCTCAGGATTTCATTTTAAAGAACGCTGATTACAATTTGAGGTTTATACAGTAAATGGCAGTTTTTTTTTAACTGCTTTACAGGGACACACTCCTATATTTTCTTTACAACTATGTAACAAGTAGGTCAAAGTGACAATGTAGTTTTGTCAATCAAAACTCTCGAAAGCACTCCACGTTCCTTATGATTTTAAGCAAAGCAAAACTGACACAGTAGGGTGCTTTAACATTCAAATGAAGAATGATGGATTGAGAAAAAAAGGAAGGAGCTGAATGACTAGATAGATAGATAGATAGATAGATAGATAGATAGATAGATAGATAGATAGATAGATAGATAGATAGATGAGAATCACAAGTAAAAGCAAAAAAACGGGTTCAGTGTAATCACAGGATGGCACTATGGTTTGCTTATTTTCCATTGGTTCACAGTGTGACAGCCCTCAGTTACCAAACGTCTTCCTTGTATTCATGAGGCTTTTGAGTCACATTATTTACAGTCTCTTTTGACACATGGTCACAACAAAATAGAAGCTGCATTTTCATAAACTTGTCCAGCAAGTCAGAGACCGAAACAAGTAACGTAATCCCATGAAGTCTTTGCTCCAGCTGCCATTCTTCCATAAGATAAGGAGAATCCACTTCATTACGGCTCACATGTAAGGAGACTACAGTTAAATGATCTCCACGTCCCAAATCTGAGTAGGTCGCTCGTCAGAGGATGACCACATCACTATATGGTCCTTGTCATAGGTCTTGCCTCCTGGGGGAAATATTCACAGAGATTTGCGTTACTATCACATGGCCACTTGTAAGGAGTATGGTGAGAGAGCACTCAACACAACCTGCAGTGTTTAGTTCTATTAGCTGAAAGTGCACATTGGGTAGTGTTAGTAAATAATAGCACTGTCAAGGCTAAAGCGTGTTTTCTTTTTAATAAGCAAAGGAATCCATCAATAAAATATGCTGTTATGTGCAAATGTAATTTGAAAACACTGCCCATTATTATAGTAGAGATGTTGCCTACTAGAAATACTATAGCAGACAAGGAGTTGAGTGTTTGATACCAAAAGGGTCTATTCGGACCAAAATGTCTACATTTCTTGTGTTCTTAAAGGAACCCAGAATGTCATTTTTTATATGTATGTTATTTACCCCAAGTAGTTACTAGGAATGATTGACAAAAGCTCTTAATCTCAGTGATAACAAATGTTCTGAAATAATAGACGTCTATGTTGGCCAACAACAAAGAATATCAAAAACTTCCATGAACAAATCTCATGTTATGCGTGTTGCATAATCCACATGTCAAGTCATCCAGTTGTATGCTAACAACATCCCAAACTCATGCATTTTTACTAAAATATAGTCAAACCACCAAGTGCTGTCGTGAATGAAAATGGCACATGCCCTGATGCAAACGAGTATCTGTATTGTAGGCCCACCCGTCATCATCACATGTATATTCACATTGATGAGACACAGCTGGAGTATTGTGTGATTATTTAGGAGCAATCTGTGAACCTGAATGGGTGAATTAATCTTCTGCTTTCTGATGCATCCTAATAATGTTTTCACTCACTTTTCTTTAACTTCCAATCTATAGTTGTATGCGTCTCTCAGTGCACCCTTGCTGTTGATATCATATTAGGCACAATGTCAGCCAATGAATAAGCTTGCTACTGGGCTGGACTCCTGACCAATGAATGAGGCGTGGAGGCGGACCTTCAATTCAAATGCTCGGGATAGCTCTGTTTTCATTCATGAGTGCGTTTTCCAAAACTAGTTTAAGAATATTTTAGCAAAAAGACGTGTTTGGGATATGGTGAGCATATGATTGGACAACCTGACATGTGCATTATATGACAGGATTAACATGAGATTTGTTTCATGGACTTTTTGACAATGTTTGCTGTTTTCAAGCGTTGGTCACCACTGTCTCTTCTTGTATGTAAGAAGCATTATTATTATTATTACATTTTTTACATGAAAACATTACATTTACATTTTTTTTGACCTCCACTATTAACTATGGGGGGGTAAGGAACATATAAAAATTATAATTTTTTGGGAGGAGTATTCCTTTAAGTTCTGTTAAGAAGATTCTTCTAAAATAAGAAGAATAGGTGAATAAGATAAGGTGGTTGAAAAACACCACTGAAAAAAACGACATAGTGCTTTAGTGTTATTGACTAATAAGAACTATGGACTTGACAGACAAATATCCTGGCATTAGGACCACAATTGTACTGCAAGAGTATTATTAGAAATACTTGATATTGATATATTTTTAGCAAACTACAAAGCTGTACATATGCAGCAAAAAAAAATCTAATTATGTTTTATTTTTGAGCCTACTGACTAAACCAAGTTTATTTTAATGAAAATGTCAGTACAGAGCTTATGTCTAGTCTGTTTATTAATGGCTCTTAATCTTATAAATTTGTCCAAATAAAGACTGAGTAAAACATAAGAAGCATGGTCTAGTAGCTAAGGCACTGGACTTTAAACTCCAAATTTGCGTGTGTAACCCCCCATGCCTGGCTGTGGGACCCTAACCCTGGTCACTTCCTAACATGTGATCTAACTGCAAAAATCAAATTACACTTCTACTTGTACAGCACCTTGAAATTGTATTTATTTAACAAAAAAGCAATATAAAATAGAATTTTTTAGTTTGTTTCTTTGAGCTTCCAGCATACTAAATGCCTGTTACAATAACTAAGGTTTAAAAGCCTGTTGCACATACCTTTCACATCCATTGTCATTCCCTCAAAGAGAAGGCTACAGATTCGCCCATCGGGCTGGATCTTCCAAGACTGCCGGGGGATGCGGGACTCCGTCCACAATACCAGTTTGGAGCCTTCCTCTGGATTTCCAACCACCTGCAGGCTCAGATCCAAGGCCAGCTAGAGTTAAGGAAAAACAGTGCTTTAATGTCATGTCTGTGTTACATTTACAGCCTTTGGGTATTCAGTTCACTGTAATACGTAGTCAATTCAAAAAATCTGAATGCTGTACACATTTACAAACATAATATAATAAAAATAAAGCACACTATTAAACAGAAGCACCATATTGCATTATTCTGGTTTCTGGTCACAAGGACAGGAAGCGATTTTGACAGCTTAGGGCGTGAAGCAATCCTGGGTAAGGTGTCAGGCCATTACTTGTCAAACTTATCTTCTTACTGGATCTACTTAATCTAAAAGTAGAGTAGTGTTCAACTGAAGCATACCCCAGCAGCATCAAGTCCTAGAGCACAAACACACAGACACTCACGTAGGGCCAGTTTAGAGTCACTAAATAACCGAAAACTAGACAAACTCCATTGTTATGGTACATTGGTCCAGGATTCAAACCCAGTCTTCTAGACCTATGTGGCCACAACACTGCCCACTGTGCCACCATCATACCACTATAGCTACATGTTCACTTTACAACAATCTCTTTTTTAAATTAGAGAGATCAAACAGTAATAATATTATTTTGTCAAAGAGTGGCAGTGATGCAGTGGCCTGTACATTTAGCACTGTGTCTGCATACCACATTTTTGGTTTAGTTTCTGAGCCTGAAATTTTTCATATTTACTGTAGGTGTGAAGTGCCAGAAATACAAATCATTTTAACCCTTAACTACTCACACTGGTGTATTTTGTACACCAATCTCAAACAATAAATTAGAACATGACCTTGGTAGTTAGGATGAACAAAATGCTTTCAGGTGGTTACCTTGTTTTTGAGCAAGCCTTCTTGATAATACCAAACATGTGACATCCCATCAATCTGCTCTGATACAACCACCCTGCAAGACTTCAGCTCTCGCAGGTCGCCTTGAATGGTCATGTATTGTCCTCTGTGGCGATTTTTTAAATGGAAGAAGATTCGTTTCTGTAAGGCAAAAGCTGGCATCAGGGCTTACTTAGTGACTATGAGCAGCCTACGGAATTACATAATGTAGGTGCATCAACACCCAAATTTAAAAAAAAAAAGATTGGTTCAGTTTCCTTAGTGGTTCTCATTATCTGACTCCTGCTCAAATGTGTGCCAACAGCGTACTGAAAACCTACTATAATAACTTTGCTCTCACCTGACGAACAGGATAGAGTGACCCAATTTTGGACATTTCACTGAATTTCAGCCAGTTCGTGATCTCGATAGACTCTTCAAGCAGAATCTGACTTCCCCTGTAATTGCTGTGTTCACAGGCCACCCATCTGAAAAAGATACGAGAAACGAAGTTACTATAGGGAGCAGCAGAGTCATAGGATGAGCAAACTAGAATGGAAAAATATGACACATCTTACCCTGTATGAGGAAGGAGCAGAACTATTCTTGCAGCATTTAAAACTATGAATAAGGAATTTAACAAAGACTCTTTATGCCATTTCTATGCTACAACAGCTTGTTATAAGCAAAATGGAACTTGTTGGTTAATGCTTTTGTATTTAGACAAGAACAACCTAAAAATTTTATTAATCAGTTCCATTAGAAAGTGTTAAAGACTCTGGTACTATAAATCCAAAATTATTTTAGGAGTGTTGAGCAGCATGTTACTTGGTTAATAATATGACAAAAATTACTGGTCTGAGTGCAAAGTTACACAAGCATTCTTTGCTATAACAGTCTTGCTTTTGACTTTAGAAGTGTAAGTTAGTTTTATGAACTCTGAAAGGTGAATCCGGACATCTTTGGAGGATGGCAAACTTAGTTTTATGAGCACTAGAAAAAAATGCAAATAGTGCTTTGGGGACAAGCAACATTTACAAGCCCCATAAAACGAGACAGAACCACAACCACACTTTAGATTTAACTTTATACAGACAGCCAATGAGTTGATCAGGGTCTTCTGCCACAATCGTGACAGAGGTACACATGTAGAGTAGAAGAGGTAAAGCCGCCGAACAGCAATGTGTGAACAGAGCTGCCTGGAGCAGTGAACATTTGGCAATATCAGGCTGTATGGTGGATTGCCATATCTTGATTTGCTTTCACTTTAGTATATAAGATTAAACAGTATTAATATTTTGAACATTACAGCATAACGTTAAACTGAATTAACAGCCTGCTTCTCTGGCTTGTACTCCTACTTACTTTGCTGAGGACTAAGTGCATTAGTTAAGTCAGTGAGGAAGGAAGATTCTCTGATCGAATTAATACAGTAGCAGGATACAGAATAAAGTGTGGACTGTACAGAATTAATATACTACTATATATACTGTGTGTATATATATATATATATATATATATATATATATATATATATATATATATAATATCATGTGGGATGTAAAGAGATGCTACAGCAGCATGATAAAGAATTAAGTGCAGGTTATACGGAATTGATATTGTAGCATAATATAGACTCAAGTGCAGGCTGTATAGAATTTCATATAGATGTAGAATATAGTGTGAGATGTAGGAAGGAAGTAAGGAAGCCTTTATTGCTATTATACAAGTACAATGACATTATGAAAGTTACAACTGCAAACGGTGCAAGGACATCAAACAAAGACAAACAAATAATACAAAAAACACACATCCTATGACAAAAAATACAATACATAAATAAATAAATAAATAAATAAGGGACAGGAAATTATTATTCACTGAAGTAATCATCATACGTAGTGGAGGAAAAAAAAAAGTAACTGTTCTAGGAGTTCTTAAAATTTAAAATTCTGATCGGCCAAAGATAGAAACTATCTGCAAATCTTTTTGTTTTATTTTTAATGCTCTTATACCACTTGCTGGAGGGCGGTAGTGTGAACAGTGAGTGGCCAGGATGGGAAGGGTCATTAATGATTTTTCTGGCTCTGCAGAGACATTGGACACTGGAGATATCTTCCAGGGAGTGTAGAAGGCAGTCACTGTTTTTTCTCTGCTGTGGATATTACCCTCTGCAGAGCTTTTCTGTCTGCTGCTGTACTGCCAGCCTGCTATGTTGAAATACAGTATGCTACAACATTCTCAACTGTTTAGTGGTAGAAGGTCAATTTTCTCCTTCACTTCCACTTTCCGGAGAAATACCAGGAAATGCAGTTGCTGCTGGAACTTTTTGACCAACGCTAGAGTGCTTGCTGTCCAGGACAGGTCAACAGAAATGTAAGTTCCTAGGAATTTAAAGAAGGTGACCCTCTCTTTCTAGTTCCCCATTGATGTATACAGGGGGTGGCTCTGCTCTGTGCCTCCTGAAGTCAATGACCATCTCTTTAGTTTTGCGGATGTTAAGTGAGAGATTGATCACGGAGCACCACACTGACAGCTTCTGCACCTCGTCCCTGTAGGCTGACTCATTGTTACCGGTTATGAGACCTACAATGGTGGAGTCATCAGCGAACTTGATGATAGTGTTTCTGGAGTAATAAGATGATACTGATAAGTGTACGGGGCATAGAGAAGTGGGAAGTGGGTACACTACATAGCCCTGAGGGGAGCCAGTGCTAAGTATGAGGGTGGAGGAGCTGTGGGGGCCAAGTCCAACAGTTTGTGGGTGGGCAGTGAGGAAATATTTCATCCAAGTACAGAAGGAGGGGGAAAGTTCAGGTTATACACCTTATCGATTAGTATGCTAGAGATGATTGTATTAAACACTAGCTACTGTATAAACGACAAACAGCATCCTGAGTGTTCCAGATGGCTCACCACTGTATGGAAGGCTGTACTGATGGCATCTACCATGCTTCTATTTGATCTATAAGCAAACTGATGAGAGTCAAAGGAGGGAAGGAGGCTGGCTTTAATGTGTTGAGATATAAGTCTTTCAAAAAATTTCATGACTGCTGACATTAATGCAATCGCTCTGTGGTAATTAATGTTATTGAGGTATATACTATATATATATATATAAAGAACTGATACAGAATTAAGTGCAGTCTGTATAGAATTTATACTGTAACAGAATATAAAATAAAATATGGGTTGCATAGAGTTGATACAGTTGCATGGTATAAAAATAAGTTTGGGCTGTATAGAACTGATACAGTATTATCTGTGAGGGATGGCCGGGGACCTTACCAGGCTGGGACACCTCCTTAATGGAAGGACCGTGGTAGACAGTGTGCATTATCTTCCCCGGAGTACTAGATGGCAGTCCCCATGGGTTGCAGCAGTGCTTCAAATTCCCACAGGGCTCCACAGGAGTTAAGAGTTCAGCACAGCCCTCTTGGGTTCTGTGGGTGCCCCCAGGGCTACAAAGCCCTACTTTATCAGGCTTCCAGGAGAGCTTCTGGACCTTGCTAACAAGACACCTGGAAGTATGGTGCAGCATAAAAGGTGCCGTCTGCCTTCGTTCAGGGAGCCAGTGTTGGGAGGTGGAGGAGAAAGAGGAGGAGGATGAGGATGACGATGCAGGTGGCCAGAGGAGGGGTGGAGGCAGAAGACAGAGAGAGAGAGAGAGAGAGAGAGAGAGAGAGAGAGAGAGAGAGAGAAGACAAAGTGCTGTTTATTTGATTGTGCTTGCTGTACTGTGCTTTGGTGCTGGTGGGAAACCAAGGGAAAGAGTTTCCCACACCTCAATCAAATCCTGTATTATCCTGGACTTGTGCCTGATGTCTGTCTGTGTCGGATTTGGGAAGATGGTGCACCCCCTGGTGGCCACACATTATATAAAATAAAGTGCAGGCTATATACCCCAAAGTGCTGTGAAAAGTCAGAGTAAATGAGTATTAGACATTACACTGTGGGTCTGCTTTAACAAGAAAGTTCCACAAGTAAGAGGAGGTAGATATTTTGAGGAGAGGTGTCTCTAAAATATTTCTGCAATAAAACAACCAAAAATATCAGTTAAAGGAAGATGGCAGGAGAAGAAACAGTAAGAATGGGAACGACAGACAGAGGTGCAGATGTTGTTTAGCAATACAAAAAATTTACAAAAGCAGACTGAGTGTCAAATTATACCAAAGAAATGGGAGTAATTTTACGACAATTCTGCAAAGCAGTTTACTAGCATTTTTATTATTACAGAAGATCAAGATGTAAAAGAATACCACTAACAGCAACTTGGTGTTTAATAATAAAAAATGTAAGCATAAGAAATAAGAGAGTGATTTGCAGGACTGTGCTGGAAGTGAAATACATCAACACCCTTTCAGAGTTTCTCTTCACATACACATTCAGACGCAGTTCCCCAAAGGTGGTCCCCATTAAAGACATCAGCACATCCAGCACAGCAGACTGCCCACTT
Source organism: Polypterus bichir lapradei (assembly GCA_026402145.1). Classification (NCBI taxonomy): domain Eukaryota; kingdom Metazoa; phylum Chordata; class Cladistia; order Polypteriformes; family Polypteridae; genus Polypterus; species Polypterus bichir. The sequence goes on from JANRMT010062850.1 coordinate 2,460,123, forward strand.
GGACTCACATTCCTCCCTTGACGCGCACAGACAGGACGTGGTTGTTGAAGCCCTCAGCCAGGAGGCTCTGAATTTCGGAGTTGAGCACGATTTCCTTCCCCTCAAAGCATTCCAGGCTATATATGGAGATTGACGGCTCTGAGAACACCTGGCGAATGATGAAACGGAGAATTGAGCTCCCAAATGCTTAATGGAGCTAAAGGCAAGATTCATTTACTAAATACAACCTGTTTTGATACTTTGAACAAAAAAAAAAAAAAAAAAAGAAAAGAAATTCTCCTTTGGTAAAGGCATGATTTATTCATCAGCAGAATCAAACAGCTTCAAGTGCCTGCGGTTTAAAGATTTAAAAGTAAAAACAGTAACAAGCAAAATTCCTTCTAAATGAAGTATTAGATTTTCAGAGTATTGCTAACTATGGGGTTTTCATTAAGTCATTCAGTTTTAATTCAATGTAGAGTGCTGATTGAAGCAGCTTTCCCTGGCAGCACTGGCAGCAAGGCACAAATCAACCTTGTACAGAGTGGCATACACAATGTACACTCATGCACATATTCACAACTGAGAGTGGCGTAAACATGTTAACCGGCATGCCTTTGGGATGTCGGAAGAAAATGGAGTACACAAAGAAAACTCACTAAGACAAAGTGATTACATACAACCAGTGACAAGGCTAGGATTTGAACCCTGGATTCTGGAGCTCTAAAGTTTACATTTCAGTCTTAGTACTAATATTACCTTCAAATTTAGGAATAATTCTATTACTTTATTACAAAATGTATGTTACTTTTCAGTGTGATACTGCCATTTTTGGAACAATAAGTAACTGCTTCATATCTCCAGGGTGACTCAGTTGGTCAAGTCACCCTCTATGTGGAGGTTTTATATTCTCTTTGCAACTTTATGGGCTCCCCGCAGGGATTTCTGGATCCTTCCACATCCATATTATTAAGGCTGGATGGTGTCTTAAAAATGACCCAGTACTATTGTGGTTGTGTACATGTACTTGCACCCTGATGGAATGGGTATTCAGTCTATGGGTGCTTCATGCCTTGTTCTCATTTCTCTACAATAGGAAAATTAGGCTCTAAAAGTAGAGAGATGGATGACTTATACCTTCAAAATAGATGATGGCAATAAAATATGTTAATATGTTACTGTCCTTAAAGTATACTCACAATGGGAATCATCTTGACTGATCGGATGATGACGTTAGGTGCACAGCCTATGGTGTTAAAGTTTGGATACTCTCCTTCTCCCAAAACGTACAGATTTCCAGAGAATTCTCGACCTTCGTATACAACCCAGCTGAAATCACAAAAGCACAGAGAACTGTTCATCTGGCAATCTGCATTATAAAAATGGTTGGCCATCTTTAAACTCCTTTTAAATGCACCTTCGTTTAATCATGAGTGATAGCAGCACCTCCTCCTTTATCCTTATGCCATGGTCACAATACCTAACTTCTAGTCATTGTGTATGTCAGGTTTGCTGACCATAGCTGCTGATCTCGTCCCTGAACTACGTCAGCTGGTACAACTGAAAACCACTGGCCATGTCACGTTTAGTGACTGCATGATGACCGCTCTAGCACCCATTTTTCTGATAGCCGATACCATGCTGCATGACTGAGCTCATGCTGTACGAAAGAATAACAAGTATAGCGAGCTCAGCAGCAATCATGGCTCTTTTTTGCTTTGCGCCCTCCCACCACCATAACCTATTGTCTATGAGGGTGAAGCGAAAGTTTTACATTCATCAAAAATTTCAATCACCAGTTTTCAATGGATCTTAAAGTTTTAGGGTCCTGTGATATCTCAATGATGGGTGTGTGTTTGTCTGTATCACAGTTTCTTGAAAACAGCCTAGAGCTGAAATGGCTGGATGGAAGAACACTAAACTCAAAACCTAAGCCTGGTATGAGGTGACGATGTGCTGATTAGTTTTTGAGCCAAATCATGCAAGAGAAAGAGTCACTCTAGAGGAATCCTCAAATACCGTAATTCTGAAATTAATTATGAATTCTTCTTCTCAATTGCTATTGTAATGATCTATTTTATGATCAGAAAGATCAACTTTAGAGTGGTAAATAGTTACTGAAATGTTATAGAATAGTTTGGGTAACTTGGTTCCTGGGGTGCAAAGTCTACTGACCCTCCTGTCCAAATTTGTTTTCTTTTTTTCCATTCTGTCGTGGTACGTGAAAAATGAGACATCAGACAGACAAGCTTCTTATGTGTTTTTTAGGTCCAAAGCCCTCATATTCCATATTCCTCATCGCCGTATTAGATCCACTGTACTTGTGAATGAGCATTCTTTGGTTGTCAGCTCTCATGCACACAGAACAGGCCCCTACGGCTAAAGACAAAATCAAACAAGTAGGAGTTGGAGGGGCAGCTCAAATTATGTGACTCGCTTCACAGGAGCATGCTGCTGACTGCCTCTGACTTGTCAAGATTATGTAAATGAAAGCTATGACAGAAAATCGATGTAAAAGTCACATAATGTGACATGGCCTTTACTAATATTACTGTAAATTTAGCTGATGCCATTATTCAAGGCAACTTACAAAATCAAGCTGGTGAAATGATTGCTGAAGGTCACATTGTCAGCCGGAGGTGAGGACTGAACCAGCAACCTTGAGATTTAACAGTCCAATGCCAATAGTTTCCTTCTTCCAGCGAAAGATGTCGGGGAAGGAAGGGCACACAGAGAGGAAAGGACAGACTTTATGTAATTATGGAGAAGAATATACAGGAACACTTCCTACAACTGGCCAGTCCTCAGGGTGCTTGGTTGCTTATTATCATTCCCTACTCCAGTGTTACTTTTCCTCTATGAAAATTTGAAAGTGTGACATGGAATAAAGACAAGTGGCCGTTGTATAGCTCCTTTCTGGTGCTGATGCCAGTGTGTTACTACAGGCTGTCTCTCATAACCCCCATGTGCCTCTCTGACTTACCTGCCTCCCACAACTCTGAATGAGTAGGGCTTGAATGATTCAGGGATACAGGCTCGATCCAAGTCATACACTAAGCAGTTCCCCTGGAAACTGGGCTCAGAAAAGAGATAAATCTAAAAAAAAGAATAAAAAGGAAACAAGCTAAGAAGGCATATCTAATAAAACAAATAAAGATTCCACTACCTTGTTACCAAGTTTTATTTTTGGATGATTAATTACAAACATAGTGACTGTACTTGAGTTTAACTGCTCAGCCATTTCTAGCACCATGAACAAAGACTAATTACAATTGTTGAAGTATTCCCAGTGATGGGGCCATTCTTTATAACACACTTCTGCATACTCCTGAGTTGGCAAAAGAGAATATAACACTGCTGTTTTTCATTGATCCATCATTTCACTAAAAGCAATTTTTTACTGCTCATGCTTGATAGATCTAAGTGCTTCTACACTGGATGGGGGAACCAGTCCACTGTAAAGCAAAGCCACTCAGATTGAGCTTATTCAGAGTCACAAATCAATTTGGGAGGGTACAGCTACAGGCAGAGGAGACTCCACATGAACAAAGTGGAGAAAATGCACCACAGAGGAAGGTGGCAAATGGAGAGGTCTGTAAGTGCTGTACAGCTTATGTGCCATTCTTACTGTTCTAAAAAAGTACACTTTGTACATTCATCAAACAGGTCAAAATGCAGGAAGAATCTTTAACATTTATTTTGATATGTTTAAGGAATGAGCTGCTGTCTAACAGATTGAACTGTGTGGAATTTCAAAGCCTAGAAAAAATATCAGCCTGGTCCAAACTCAAGGAGCAGGCTTCAGGCCCTGCTATGGAGTTTGTATATTTGCATCTAGTATCATATACTCCAGTCTCCAGAGATGCAGGTTGGGTTAACTGATAACTGCACATTGTCCCTGAGTGAGTCCCATGAAGGTCAGTCACCCTTATCCAGCGTTGGTCATTACTTTATGCCCAGAGGTTCTAGCCCATGTATGTTATGCCTCGAACAGGGTTCTATACCTGTCTCGGTTGAATTTAATTGTTTTGCTATTTTCTATTGATTGTAAACATTGTATTATTTTTATGTATGGCTACTCTGTAAATACTTTTGTCATTTTTCTTTGTTTTTTTTTATATCTTTAACGAAGGGGGTCTGGGCTCCCTAAAGTACAAGCAGGCCATAAAATGGCCATTGCAACACTGACTTTGTCCATGTTTCATTGAAACTCCTTCAACATTGTCTTATGAAAACAGAAAGTTCTGATTTTGGATTTTTTTTTGTTTTGCTGTGTATAAGGAGTTACACACGTGTGATTGGGAGACAACCTCAGGGCTCATTTGATGGTAATTACCCTCTGAACCAGGGTTTGGCGCTGTTATCTAATGCCTCTCTTTTACCTTCCTCCAGAGAGGATGATTCTTCACTTCCAGTGTCCGGCCTACTGAACCTGCCTCCTCCAATGGGTGTCCTACTTAAACAGCCATCTTAGGAGACTATGGATTGAACCATCTGAAGAAGACTTGATTTTTTGTTTCAATCTATTTTCCATCAGAATATATAGGGATAACTATGTTGCCCCAAACCTTCATGATCTCTGTGTTTATTCTTAACAAAGTTTTGGTACTTGGATCGTGTACTGGTTTGATTTTGCTTGGATTTCCCTTTAAAGGTTTTGCTTTTGTGAAATCATTTTCTTCTTTTTTTCTGTTTGTTTTTTGAACATTCTTGTTAAATTTTTTTTTTGAAAATATTAAAAATCATTGTTTTCAATATTTGAGATCAGGGGTTTAATGATACCCTTCTTTGCCTTTCTGGGTTTTTTAAATTTGAAAAGTCTTGTGATATTTTTTTCAGTCTGGCCTGTTTTCAGCATGTGCAGATCATGAAGTCTGTTTCTTGAGTTTGGGTCCAGGCTGATATTGTTTCTATGCCTAGTTTTTGAAATCTAGCTTGAATTTAAGATTTCATCAGCCAGTAATCATAACCCTATAGCTCTGAATTAGATCAAGCAGGTCTGAGAATACTATGTTACATTAAGGAGATGAACAGTATTGTAGAGGAGATTCATAATCCTGGGAATCTTGGTCTAGGCCTCAGCCTGGTGAACACTTGTATATGTTCCAAGTAATTTTTCTTTGGTTCCTTTTAACATCCTATCAATGTGCACATTAGAATAACTGGTAGCACTACACTGGCCCAGGGTGGGTGTGTGCAGAAGTGTTTAATAGGGTGGACTGGCATCCCATTTAGGTTTTTCAGTCTGTTTTGATGACTGGATAGGCTCTACCTTGCAACAACCCTAAAAAAGAGTGCACTGTCTGATCCACAAATGAAAGTGAGGGAAATTATAGCTAGGTCACACTCATGGTTCAGAAGATCAGAAGCATTAGACTTATTTTAGCCTGTTCATTATAAAATGACAAATTAAAGGACATTGAGACAAGCTCAATGCAGACATCTGGGTTAGAGCCAAGTAGGGACAAATGTTGTAAATGTGATGGGAAAATCCCAACTGGCTTTATGCTCCAAAAGATAAGGCGCTTTTCTATTCATATGGTCTTCTTGTTAAAAATATTAAATAGTCATCTTTTTATTGCATCACATATCTTCCTTAACAACACAGCAAAGGTGTGATTTGCAAATACAGCATTGTAGACTGAGGATTATGTCAACATACTCTTAATCAGTTCATTTCATCATTCTGCATTAGGAAAGCACTACTTGATTTTACCTTATTTTTGAAGCTAGGGCTGTCTCCATGTGCCTAAAAAAAAAGAAAAAAAATGTCAAGTTGTATTTTTTAGTCATTCTAGAGACTTTAAAAATTTAAAAGCAGCAGACCACCAGACTCAAGAAGAAGTACTGACAACAAAAGTGAAGCATTTATTATTCAAACAGTTTATTTTAATTTCAGCAGACATCTTTCATAGTGAGAGTTCTCAAAAAGGAATTAAAAGAGAAAAAAATCTACAAGTAAATGTCTGTCATCAACACAATACAATCAATACTTAAGCAGTGTGAAGCTTTGTACATTGGACTTTAGAGGGAAAGAAAGAAAAGGCTTGCAGTGACAATTAGAAGGAAACCTCTAACAAAACTGTATGGATTTGAGCAGTATGACAAAATAAATACCAAAATGTTTGAAAAGGTCATAAGAAAAGAATAAAATCATCATATACTGTAGTGACTCAGCAAGCAAATACTTTATCACAGCATAATACACATAAAAAACATTGTGTATGCTGATTTGTGTTTCTTTTAATTAAAATGAAAATCTGGTACCAGAGAGTTGTGATTTGTTGAATGTTGGCTGGACGTGCAAATACATATTTTACTCTGTACACGTGACAACACTATCACTACTTATACCACATAAACCAAATTTACACAAGAAGGATGTAATTAAAAATCACAAGTGCCCAAGACAAAATTGTAGTAAAAAAATATAGATATAAAATCAGCACCACTCCCAATATGGAAATGTACAAAATTTTCAAAGTGCATGTAATGAAACTAATGATGTAGTCTTTCAAAAGATAAAACCATACAGGTTGCCACCACACATGTCCATAGCAGGATCTGAATCCTGGCCAGAGAACTGTCTGTGTGGAGATTACACATGGTCCCCAGGTAGGTTTCTTCAGGTTACTCAGTTTCTCTCGACATCTCAAAGATGTTTAAGTGAAGTTAATTGGAAAGTATAAACTACGTGTGTGACTCCTGCACCTGACTATAGACTTGTCCAAGGTTGCTTCCTACCTGGGGGAAAGTGCTTTTTGGAACAACTCCAGTCTCAAGACCCTGATTTAGATTTAGCAGGACTGAACATGGTTGAATACATTCTGCATTTAATTATTTTAAGATTAGCTATTGCAAAAATGGATGTTTTATCAGTTTAAAAGAACCAGAACAAGATAGAGTCACAAAATGTAAATCACTAGGGCATTAGACTATGGTGGGCAACTGAGCACTAAAACATTGTATTCAAAAACATTTCTGGATTTTTAAAGGGCTGTAGTACTATGGCATTCAAAGAGATTTCACTCAAAATGACTTTATTCTGTGACAGTTGTTAGGATAAAATGTTTTGTATCAATTTCTAAAATGCTTCTGACTGTAACTGCCTGTCTGTAGCATTTGTACCCAGCACGTTACTACAAAATGATGAGATGATGGCAGTTAACATTCTATTTTCTATAAGAATGGGTACATAAGAAGTCCGATTCAGTGAATCAGATATCTACCAAAGTCTTTTAAGCTGTTTAATTATTTTGGGATGTTTAAAGCTAGGGATCTGAGTCGGCAATCGGAAGGTTAACAATTCGAACATCACAGATGCCAGAAGTGATTCCGCTCTGTTAGGCCCTTAACCTGCAATTGCTCCACCCTGGTTATGACGTTAACCTGCATCCAGCCCTGCAAGCAGGTACTCCAAATTGCAGGGAGAACTTGGGGGTTAATGGCAGGATTGGCACTCGAACTAGTGTGGTGCTGAGGTGGGATCCAGAGGAGGTTTGTTATGTGGTGGGTGCGCCATCACGCTGTATCAGTGCATGCTCCTAACTTTTCTCTCTCTCTAGATAATACTAAAATACAGGAGTGTTTAAACATTATACTGTTTATTTATATGCTAATTTGTGTAACCAATGTTTCTTGATTGTGTTATGCAAATAAACTTAACTTAATTAAGACAGTTACTTTCTCGTATTCTTTGTCCTGTCATGCTGATCTGATTTGATTACATAACGAGGCATCTTAAAGCTTGCTATAATAAATGACACTCTGCTGATGCTGCCATTTGTAATGGTGTTATCAACTTTTCTTTACGTAAAATATTAATTTCCCTGAAACACCCTATGAGATTTGACTCTCTATGATACTCACTGTGACATTGTACAAGTTTTTACTTGCAGTAACTCTGGCGTCATGTCACACAATAGTAACTGGGTTATTGTGACTATGACTCAATGACACCCAATGACATTTTACTGACTCTGAAACCAATAAGATTTTAATAAATATATACCTTTGACCCTTGTGATGGACGGCGCACATGGGCAGGTATCCCAGTTGGGATGGGGGTAAGGTTCCTTACCTGGACATAAGGCCAGCCCTTCAGTGACACAAGAAACAGGGCGATGATTGTCTTGCCTCAGCCAGAAGGCAGGTAGAAGATGCCAGTGCGGCAATGGGTACACTGGCATCCCGGCCTGGTTGGTTCATGGAACAATACCCACCTAGGAGGCCAGTGTAGTGGAAGGTCAGGGGGAGACATGGAAGAATTACATGCTTGTCCAGCGTGCTAGGTGGCAGCCTCCCTGGGTGATGCTACCTGTACAGACATCCTCAAGGCACACTTGGAAGTGTAGTCCTGTAGGGTTCCGGGAGTACCGCCAGGGGATGCCGCAGGTATTCATCATCCCTACTTTATGGGACTTGCGATTGACCTGGAAGTGCTTCCATTGGGCTATACCCTAGCACAGGAATCACTCTACATCCAAAATAAAAAAGCCACTCCAACTCATCCAGGTGAGTTGTAAGAGTGGAAAGAGAGAGGAAAAGAAGAATTATATGGGATTTTATTTATTAAAGAAGCCTTTTTGTAAAGTATTTGTCAAAATAAGCCTTTCTATTGTACCAGGACTTGTTTCTGTAAGGTTGTGTCTGAGATTTGGGATGTTGTAACGGTCCCCTAGTAATCATACCCTGCAATGACCTAAGAGGGTTTAGGGTAGGGGATTATAGCCTTTAGGCCAAATCAATGCATGGGTACACAGTTTTCACTTATAATACTAATAATTTTATGGGAGCACATTATTCTGTCAGATATTTAAATTGGTATATCAAGACCTTTATAACAATGTTACCTAAATCTCCTATGTTACTACATTCTTTTAAATTTTAGCTATTGCATACCATATTTTAATAGTATTTTTTAACAATGGCCCATAATATTAATTATTTACATTGCAGTCATTTTGATTCTAACTTTGTCAAATCCAAGCACTGTCATCCTGACCCTGTAGTACCCGGTGTGATTTCCACCACTGTGATATATTTTGTCACTGTGACTCTGAATACTGAGATTTAAAGAACACAGTAACAATTACTTAGATTATAGGAAAAGGTTGAGTCTCACTTTTTCACAGATTTAAGTAACTTTTAAGTTGATGTTTACAATGCTGAGATCCCATCAACTGAGGCTCAAATTCTACGGCACCACTGAGACATCATTGACTGTGACTCAAATACCCAATAAAATGTAAACCTTTACGATTCTCACCCTAAGACGCCGGAGGATGATTTTAGAATACACAGATGTTATCCTTGTGACACCCAGTGAAACAGTACCACTTAAACTTAGCAGATGGTCTGTCTGCCACCTCTGTTGTGCAATTCTTACTCTTTTCTTCCTTGAGCCATTTTGCAGGTACTCACCATTAAGATGGGCTGAACAGAAGAGATCTTAAAGTCACTGGCTCCCCAGTCTTGCCAGGTATGGTAATACCCTTTTTCTAAGATATATTGGTTCCCCGAATAATCCACATGAGAGTATGCAATCCACCTGTAGATGAGAATGACAGCCTGGCATTTATTGCGTTCATGCCAGTTTCACAGACATAGAGAGAAGTTGTGTCATATTGGATTCAGAAACATGAACAGCTACAGTGGATTCAGAACTTCCTTCAATTATTAAATGATTTTGTGTTGTAGATTTAATTCTAAATGGGGACATTTGCCATTTTTGACCATCAGTCTAATCTCAACAACCTATAATAATAAAGTGAAAATTCAGAAAGATCTGCACATTTATTAAAGATTCAAAACTGAAATCTCTCATTAACACAAGTATTCAGACCCTTTGCTGTAGCACTCTAAACTGTGGTCAGGTGCATCCTGTTTTATTTAGTTCTCCTTTAGATGAACTTGACTGGAGTCCACCTGTGGAAAACTGAACTGATTAGACATCACTAAGCAAGGCACATGTATATATCTATAAGGTCCCAGAATTCACAATGCATGGCAAGACAAAAAACAAGCTATGAAGTCCAAGTAACTCCCTGTAGACCTCAATGATACAACTGTGGTGAGGCATAGATCATGGCAAGGGAATAAAATGATTTCTAAAGCTTTGAGTGTTACCAGGAGCATAGTGGCCTCAATAATTGTGAAATGGAAGATGTTTGGAACCACCAGGACACTTCCTAGATTTGGCTAACAGAAGATGAATGATCACTGTAACAGAGCTGAGATGAAAGAACCATCTGAGCACCACTCTGGTGATTATGGTAGAGTGGCTTTTGAGTAAAAGGTACTTCACAGGTTAAAGGGCTAATTGAAATCTTTAGAACCCCAAGCACTATGTCTGATGAAGACCAGGTACTGCTCATCCCCTGCTTAATACCATCTCTGTGGTGAAGCATGGTGGCAGCACCATAATGCTAGGGAGGTGCCTTTCAATAGCCGGGACAAGGAGACTGGTAAGAATTGAGGAAAGGATGAATGCAGCCAAATACAGAGAGGTCCTTTAAGAAAACTTGCACTAGAGTTCATGCAGACTTAGACTGGGGTGATGGTTCACCTTTCAGTACAACAATGACCCAAAGCAAAAAAGGCAAGACAATACTGGAGTGGCTTTGGGACCAGTCTCCAAGTGTCTTTGAGTGGCCAAGCCAAATCTTTGACTGGGGGTCCTATCAAACCCCATAGGACACGTGTGGAGAGTCCTAAAGATGGCAGTTTACAAATTCTTTCCATCCAATCTAACTGAGCTTGAGGGGATCTGCCAGGGAAGATCTGACAAAAGTTGGCTGTGCAAAGCTCACAGAGACTTACGCAAGAAGACATGAAACTAGAATTACTGCCAAAGGGACTTCTACAAAATATTGAATTAAGGGTCTGAATACTTAACGAATAAGAGATTTTGAATAAAAGTTCAAACCTTTCTGAAAATGTTTTTACTTTGTCATTACAGGTTATTCAGTGTAGATTGATGGACAAAAACAGCACATTTAAAATTAAATTTACAACACAATAAAGTGTGCAGAAAATTAATACTTTCTGAATTCACTGCATGAGGTGAAGTTAGAGATTAGTGAGAGAAAGCGTCTATGTGACATCAGAGGAATATCAAGATGCTGCATCATGCTAGCAAGCAAACACTGACCAAGGCACAACAATGAAATGTCAGCCATTTCCACAAGGTGGCGATGACCATGAGAAGTTTGTACTAGTCAATAAACTTTGAGTATTTTCCAATCTGGAAAGTAGCCAAATTCACACATTGTTTTTATTTTCATGCAGTACACATGGCACTCATTTTGACTTTCGCCATATTTAATCACAGGAGTATTCTTGTAAAAGCAGACTGAAATTCTTACTTGCATGTACATCAACAAGTACTGTAATGGAGTCAACCTTTCAATCACTCCTTTTGAACTGCTGTGCTCTACTTACGCCCCACTGAGGACATGGATGGACTGGATCGTTGATTTGTAACCAAGGAGCTCCAGATCTGGTGTGGCTTCTACTACATGAAAACTCTGCACTTCCACATCCTCATTATTACATTCATGCATAACCATTTCAGGGTCTGAAAAATCCTACATTAAAAAAAAAATAGTTAAAGGTCATGAAAAACTAACCTACCAGGCGCCAAGGCTCACTTGTGCTGAACGTCATCTATACATTATTTCAACATTGTAATCTTGTATTTTGAGGTGTTCAGTTAGATAAATCCATCATGCGCTTGTATCATCCAAAGTCATGAAGAATAACATAATTAAAATGCTTTCCAATGTTCATGCCAGAGGCAAGGACAGAGAAAACCTCCACACAAAATCTAAAGAGGTATAAGAGAACAACACTTGAAGAATCAGAGGTCCTGCACATAACCAATGTGCGATTCGAGACCCTTAAGAGGTAATATATCCAGTATGTGTGCAGATTAGCCCTGGAAGGGCAGACGAAAGACTGATATGTCCTGGGTGCCAAAATGACATTTCAGAGCCGATGCTAGTGAGTCACTGGTCAGTTGAAGAGAATAGCCAGGGAGCTCCCGCAAGATGTTACAAGACCTCCTAGCTGACAGGTGGCAGCAGATAGCCACCATGTGGGAAAGCAAAGGCTAAGTTGCACATTTAAAGGATAAATTAAGAAAAGCCCTCTCCTGCTGATCTGCTTGGAGGCAGCATAGGGTTGTCTGAAATGGGAATGGAGTGACTTTGAGAAACCCATCTCTTTAAAGACAAGCGAACGCTTACAAATGCGGAGACACTGTGAGCTACCAGAGGGACTTGCAACTTGCTAAGAACCAGGCTGATGGGCAGTGATGATGACAGTGAGTTTAAAGCCGTCTCTCAGTTGAGATATCAACAAGTCTTGCACAGAGCAGAGGGCTGGGATTAGTACTGTAATGGGGAAGGAGGTGGAATTCAGTGAAAGACTGTGAAGGAGATACAGAGATCAAACATAAGGAAGGGATTGCTTAAGTACTGCTTTGAAGTGAGCAGTTGTGTGAGCCCCCCACACTGGGTCTGAGAATGGCCACCGAGTTTACTCTCTTTACTTTGCACTTTTGGCACCACCTCATTTGCTGTAATTGGGCGTTTAACAGTGAGTAAGCACATCGATTTGGAAACTTTTGACATCCTTTCTATCTTTTGTTGTGTGGGGGGGGGGGGGGTTACAAAGAGTACCCCCTCTTGTTAATATTTCTTTATCTTATTTAGGTCCTTACCGCTCGAATTAGATGTAGAGACTTGAGCTCTGAATCACAACCTCCCCACACTCTCCAGTCATGGAAGTCTCCCTCTTCCAGAAGGTACTGGTGTCCTCGAAAGCCCTCTTTCTGGTAGCCCACCCAGCTTCAGACAGAAATAGAAAAATACTCCATTTACATGTGTACTAATAATCTAATATAGTATATTGTTAATATTTTCATAAAAGTTTACTGAAAACAACATTTGTCATATCCTGTAAATTAGAAAAGTACAGAGTTAGAACTGCTTGGCAAGTCTTTTCTCATTTATTTTTAACTTTCACCGTAGCCTTGAGTAGTGTAATGTGCTGGGGTGATTTATAAAGTGGGTCCATTTCCTTTTGCAGTGAGTTACTATAACTCTTAATAAAGCTGTGTTAACCAATTGGACATGCAATATAAACAGAAAGCATTTCCATCCAACACAGACATTTGCACTGCCATCTACCATTTTTATTATGAAATGTGGATCTTGTCAGTGAACATTAATAAGACTCTGAGCATTGCCAGTGTTAGGCATATGTGTTCATAAAAAGAGCATCAGTTGTTGCTTGAAGAGGGCTTATTTTCTTTAAGGTAGTAAAATTAAGGTGGGACAAAGTCAAGACTCTGGTTTTTCTACAGGCAGGCAATGATTCAATAACAAAAAAAGCAAAATAAGGGTCAAGAGAAAATCAGTCAAAATAGCAAAGGTATTCTTGCAAGTGAATAGTCGTTCTTCAAGTAAAGCTTACACCAATGGTGACTGCGACTCCCATCCTTAATTAAGATAGTGGCAGTGATGTAGTCCGTCAGCACTTTCACGTGGGACCTTACAATGGAAACCACGCTCACAGCTCTCACCAAAAATGTAAAACTATGTGACATAATCAGAACACATGATCAAAATTGAAAAAAAAATACATAAATGTGGTAATAAAAAAACAGAAAAACCACAGCAGTAAAGAAGAAACCATTTCACCACGAAGCTGTGGACAGTCCCAGGGTACAGGTACACCCATGCATGCCCGTTCACTGACCCAACTAACTTTTAAGGCAGCCAGAGTTCCCAAGAAAGCCGACACGTACATAAACTCCAATGTACTAGTTAGGAACTTGACCGTGTTGTTGATATGTTCTAGCCATGGCCTCATCACTGGCTCGAGTATGTTTTTTTGTTTATTTAATATTTTTGTTATCTTAATATTGTTTTATTATTAATTCTGTTTTTGGTTTTAACTTTTCTTTATTGAAATCATGTCACATCATGTTTTTTATTAATATTGTGTTTAATTACTTAGCCATTTTGTGTTACGTTAATATGAGATATTTCAGTCTTAGTTATGCAGGCAGAGCCACCTGACAATGCAGTGGGAGGATTACCCACACCTTCATAAAAGGAGAGGCTTCTGTTTGTACTGAAGCATTGGAATTTGAGTTTTGATTTTAATTACTGGTTTGCTGTTTCTTTTGAATTTCTTGGATTATCAGCCCCTGCTCTTGTTAAAAGGTCTTTGTTGTGTGATATTAGATTTTTTGCTGCAGCTCTTGCCTCTATTTTATTCTTCCCTCATTTGCTTTCTGTGATCCTTTATTTTGAATTCTTTGAATAAATTATTTAATTATAAAGAAACTGTTCTGTTATTGTGGTCTCCAAGGTTTGACCACGATCCTTCCACATTTCTAAATAATATGTTAAGGTATTTTTGAATTTTTAAAGTCAGTGCCCCATTTTTGGCTTGTGCAGGTCTGAAAGTCTGCCTCTTGAGTTTGAAGTCTGGCTGCCTGGAGTGAGGCCTCAGTGGATACAGATCAGTGGTTGGGGCAGGTCAGAGGTTTTATGCTTTTTTAAGGCTGGCTCCATTATTTTGAGATTTTTATGTGTCACCATTCATAACGGGTGTGAGCTAGTAACTCATAGCTCCTGGGCACTGTATATTCACAAATATAGAGAAACTGAATTTTCTACTTTAATTCTGAAGGCATTACTGTGAACTGAGATGAGAATGCAGGATGTGGATGGTTGAGTGATGTATAAATGATATTTTCTCAAATTCCAATGTTATTCTCCAGGGGGATTATTTGTTTCTATTTTTAGGAGCAGATGTTTATATATGGAGTACATGAACCAGATAAAATATAATAATCCCCCAATAATGTGCTAGAAACATGCACACAGCCCCTACAGAGGAGGATTCTTCAGGACACACAGACTCAGCATCTTTTCTAATTGTAAGTAATGCAAAGCTGTGCTTGCCAGTCCCTAACTATCTGTAGCAGTGTTTCCCAAACTTTGTGAAGTCATGACATATGCCAGTGTGTTCATGACCCACTGATTTGACACCACCATAAATTTAGTGTGACCATCTGAGCACGAGGGTGGTTTGGTCCCCCTTGGTGAATCGAGAGCAATTGTCAGTGTGGGGGAGCCTCGTGCCATCATCAGAGGATTGGATGAATCAAGTTTGATCGTCAGTGCTTTTTCTCCTTAGTGAATCAAGTATGACTGTCAGAGCAGGGATTGGGGAGGTGATCCAATATCGGCCACAATCCACCTGTGATGCTGCAGCTTTGAATCAAAAGTGATCATTGGACCGGCGAATGGGGTTTCATCCTGGATTGGCCACGATAGTCCTGTGATGCTGCAGCTGTGAATCGAGTGTAATTGTTATTGTCCACTGCCCACCTACAATGCCACCATAGCACACCAGTGGGCCATGAGCCACAGGTCAGGAAATGCTGATCTATAGTATTTAAAATCATTTTATTTAATTCCTATATTAACATTTCAAGCATTTATTTATAGAATCACTTTTTCACTTTAGATTCAGGAACAGTTATAATCTAACAGGCACAAATTAGGAATCTGCTCAGAGTGGGACACCAATCTATCTAAAACTGCTCACATAAATGACCTCAATTAATATTTTTGGACTCTGGGAGGAACAGAGAGACCCTTCAAGAAATCCAGCAGAACAAAAGTCCAACCTACAACTGAAAAAATTCATGCTACCTCACTGCATCATCTGTTTCTACTTAATTTACTTAATTAAAATGCTTAAATGCAAAATGTAACAGAAAGATGAATATTTTTCAACATACTAAAGTAATAGTGTATAAAAAAATGGGTAATGGCTACTCATCTCTAAAAACTTACCATCCTAAACCTGGGAAACAAGTGAAAAACAGCAGTCTGCTTACCAGCCTCCTAATACTTTAATGGAGCCTGCATTGGGCATAAACACATTCTGTGAATCTGTTCGGGTCATGAAGTCCCGGGTGTCAGTGTACACCTCTCGGCATTTTCCTGTAAAGTATGCTTTTTCATAGATGATCACCTGAAACCACATAGGAGAGGATGATGTCATTTCATTTTTGCCACTTACACAAAAAGTGAAATATGCTTAGGAAAGCTGATCATCTTTATGTTTCTGTCTTACCTTTGGTTCATTGATATTTTCAACCTTTGGTTCACCCTGCACAAAAAAAGAAAAAAACAAAATATTTGTCCGAAAAATGCTTGCATTACAAGTTAGAACATTATTTTTATTTCCAGAAGCTGAATCCTTTTGATCCTTTTTAAATTAGGATGATCTGTGTGAAATTGGCCCATTAAAGTTTACTTGACTGTATATAGTGTCTCTACAGTGAACACTCTCTCTAAAACACTTGACATGCTCAGTGCAACTTGCAAGAAATCATCCATTTTAAAACCTGCTTGGCTCTTAAAAACACTGAGTGCAGATTAGGAAACTGCCTTGGATGTGGCAGGGCACACTCATGAACACACTCACTCATACAATGACAATTCAGAGATCCCAGTTAATTAAACATGTATGTCTTTGAAACACAGGAAAAAACTCCACGTTGAAACTTGGTTGAGTGGTGTTCAAACTCCACTAATGCAGTGGCAGGGTCAGGATTCAAATTCATGACTCTGAAGATATGTGGCAACGGCACTAAATAGCATTATATGTGCTACCCAGAGATAAATTCTAGAACTGTTTATGGGAAGAAAAAATGACTTGTTTAGCACCACCACATATGGGCTAACTAAAGGATTTGAGACTGCAGCCTAGTTGATTCTAGTTCAAAGTTTTAGCCACTAGATGGCACCACTAACTTATTTATGCTGTTGAGTACACAACTTGTGGAGTCATTAAGTTTTAGTTTCAGAAATCCATCAATCTATCTTCCAAATCCTTTTATCCAAGGTTTAAACAGAAAAGTAGATTTTAAAAATAGAATGAAGTAATAATTAAGGAATGCCTTAAAGCTTACATCTTTAGGTTGTAATAAGAAAAAAAGGTGAGTTTTGTTGCTAATTCCTTTGTTGCCCATTCCGTAAGGCAGGAGCTTCCAACTCCGGTCCTGAAGCGCTACTGTGGCTGCAGGTTTTCATTCTAACTGTTTTCTTAATTGGTGACCCATTTTTGCTGCTAATCAACTCCTTTTCCCTTCATTTTAATCGATTGGCTTTTTAAGTTTCAGTCCTCTTAATTAGAAGCCAATTCTTGTTGTTAACTAAACTTGTTATTTTAATCCATGGCTTGTTGGTGCTATTATTCTGCATACATTTCCAAAACTGATTTTCTTTTTTAAAGAGTGCTGTCAAAAGGTGCTGTGGACCTGAGCAGATCAACATTACTGAGACCTTCACCTTTACTGTATTTTCAGGTATTGCATGATGGATGCAGGTTGTTGGACATGTGTTGGCTCATTTTGTATCTCATTATTGTTTGACTACTAATTAATTAGAAAAGAAACAATTAAGGGGTCGGAGCCTTAATTAGCATGGCAAAATAAATTAATTAGCAACAAAAACTGGTCACTAATTAGCAAAAGGGTTAGAAAGAAAACCTGCCAGGCACAGTAGCACAGTAGCCAGCACACAGACAGACAGACAGACAGACAGACAGACAGACAGACAGACAGACAGATAGATAGATAGATAGATAGATAGATCTTTAAGTGGAAATTGCTGAATCCCACTTTAGGTCACACATTATTTCATGACTATAGATCAGTCAACAGGATTCAGAATGTTTCAGTGACCATTGCCTGTCCACTTTCACATACTATTTTTAGTGGATGAACGGAGCAGACATCTTGCTGTTTTGCACCCCACGCCTTCAAGCTGCTGTACCCTCCGACTTCAATAACGCGAGGGATTCCTTTAAAGAAAGGCTTTGCATAGACCAACCACCTGCAAAAGAAAAAAATTATTAATCTCAGAGAAGTGCTTGCTACTTTAGCAGTGACTGAGGAAATACTCTCTCTTGTGTCATAACAGAATCTGAGCACTCACCCAGAACATATTACCAGTCATTTCATGGAGTTCAACACCTACAATGTATATGCTATTAGCATGATTTTCTGAACCATAATATACAATACTAGTGTGAACCCTACCGTAACAATCTCTTCAGTATCACTATGCCTGCAGTTGAGTTTTGCCAAAGTCAAAAATATGACCAGAGAAACAACTCAAAATACAACACAGAAAATGTATTTGGTACTGGTTGTGCAAGTTAGGAACTAACTTAATAGAGGTAATAAAAATACAAACGAATTCACAACAAGTATTGAAAAAGCAAATAAAAAGCAAGAGCAACAGGTGCCACCTCATAATGTACGCGTTTTATTTGAAATGCCCTGTGTTTGGCTTGATACAGTGGAGTGCTGTGGGTTTGCGTTGTGCAGGATGAAGTTCTGTATGCTATACACATGTTGTGACTGAAAAAATAATGTGTGTGTTGTTTCTCTGGGTGCGTGAGTTCAGACTGTTACCAATGCCACCTGACATACTGTATATCTGATCAGCAGAACCAGCATTTGGCTTGCCACAGATTGTAACCACCCTGTAAAAATCCAGTGCCCCCCTGCTAAATGTGTCCTGGTTTCGTTGAGTTATTTATGTATAGTAATTTTCAAAAATCACTGGCAGATAAAGTGCAAATGTCAAAAGAGCCTTGTCTGCAGCATATTTTTATTTTCTTAATTAACTTAATGCATATCAAAATCTGATACAGGTAAGATTTAGCTGCCTAAATAAATGAAATGAATCCATCCAGTAAAGAGTACCTCTTGTGATCTTTAATTAATAATTAGGCCATATAAGAGGGGCACTACAACATTTTCATGGCAGTTGAAACAGCTTGTGTCCTATTTTTTACTTCCTTTGTCTCGTCTTAATCTAAATTATGACATTTTCAGTTACTGTCTAGGCACCTGCTTCAACTTAAGCTGGCACAAGGAGAGTACTTTGAAATAATGTAAAAAGGGAGGAAACTTGTGATTTTGAAATGTTGAAAAGTACAACATCTGTTGATTAGAGTATCATAGATGGGAAGATGAGCCCTCCAAAGGCATCTCAGTCTTTCAGCTGAATGTGAGCAAAGTGTTTTGTGAGCAAGCAGCAGGTGGCAGCACTTCATCTCTTATAAGGACTGGCGTGTGAGCTTGGTTAGTGCCACATCATCACCGAGGCACTCCTCTGGCTAGCTTGGACGTTTGATGGAATAAGGCTCAGGGAAAACAAGGAGCAGGAGGAACTAACCGGGGACGGAAACAGGAAGTAGAATTTTTTGCAGAAGACACTGATTTTAGGGGAAGTGATTTCTTCTTTTTACAAGAAAGTCTGCTTCAATTGTGCTGCTTCAGGACATTTCCCGAGGATGTTAACACTGCACCTTTAATAAATCTAAACTGTATCCCACCTTGTTGGGTCCTGACACACCAAGACATGCACAGCCCTGTTATAAAACCCCTAACTGGAAGCTATAATCCTAGAAAAGCTCCTTTTGTTGTTCCATAATTAAAGGACTTAATTCAAAACCTGCTTAAAATAAGATCTAGTCCCAGAAGAATAAATATTATTGTATCACAAATAATATACACTTCACTTTGTGGGAAAAGTTACTCTAATTTTAATTTTTCAAATTAAAATACCACAAAAAATTGGTAAATATACTGGATCAATGAAAATGAATGTCAGGATTTTCATGTTTTATGTATTGATAAACTTGAAACATTTGCCAATGATAATTGAATTAAAAAATGCAAAATCTCTTCAAGTTCATCCCTCACCTTTCTTTGTCCAGAAAACTGTATTGATAAAAAAACAGAAATATGACATCATGGTTTCTTTATGAGTTCCCCCTAACTGTCGCCCATTATTTCTTGAGGCATTTATGCATTTTTTTTGTGTTGATCAACCAAAATCAAGTTTTTGCTGATGTGATGCTGTAGAAATTGGCTTTGGTTTCTCAGCATGTGCAGGGAGCAAAATAAATATGCAAAAATGAAATGTACATGTTCAATGCAAAACCATTAACTGTTGAAGAAAAATAAAAATGAGACATCGATCATTAAAGTCACACACATTTTTTTACAACCCTATCTGTGGAACACATGGCCTAACTCAACTTGAACTTGCATTTTACATATTATCTCTTTTGTCTCATACAATTGAAATTGTGCTAGGCCAAGATCCTAATTGTGAGTGAATTCATCAGGCATCTGCTTTACTGGGCCACATGCTTTGCTTTTCAGGGACTGTCCCCTGATTGGATCTTAGTGTCATGAAATCCTTACTTATTTATCTGACAGTTTTAATTAGGTCCAATACTCCAACAGCTCTCTTTTTGGGGGTAACATGGGATAGAACAGAACTTTTAAATGAAGAGTCCATTGTGATAACATACACTACATCACTACCACACTGTTTTATTCCACACAAATGGAATTGTAATTCCCACAATCGGAAAAGGATGTATTATTTTACTTAAAATTTGAAAAACCTTACATTCACTTTAGGAGGAACTGCCTAAAAGTTCTTTAAAATCTGACATGAGATTATTAATCTTGCCCTGAGCTGGTTGAATATGTTGAACCTCTGCTAACCTTTTAATTAAACTTCTTTCACATCTTTCTGCATTGTTTTTCTCCGTTCTTTAGATGGGTTGGTAGGCAACATCTCATCTGGTTTGAATAAGGTAGAGAATTGTATGTTTGGCTGACTTGCAAATTACTAGTTATCATGCAACATTTAAATTTCATTAAAAAAAACAGTCACTTGGTATGAATAGTATTGAGCAACAATTTCCATATTTCTCTATCAATATCTCAGGCGAGGAATAGAAATCGATATCGTACACCCTTCATTCTTCTTCAATTTGGGCAAAACACACTGTACTCCATCTGAAAACTGTCCACTGCAGATGACTTTCCAAATTACAACCCTAATTGAACCCTAACTGAACAATGCCAGGTAGCTCCAGCCTCACTTGAACATATGTTTTGGAACTGTCCAAGTTTAAAGCTACTCTAGGAAAAGATATTTTCATATCTATCACAAAGTGTAGAATGTACGATAACTGCAAATGCTCGTACAGTAGAGACTGGAGATATTCCACATGAGCTTAGCTATCCGGTGATGAAGTGTCCATTACGACATTGTTAGCATGTTGACTAATCCTCCTCAACTGGCAGAATCCTAATGCACCTTCCATAACTCAGTGGGAACCTGATAGTATCTAAAATTAGAAAAACAATGTAATTTTCTTTATGTGTAACTGTGCAAAGATTCCTTAGAATCTGGAATGATTTCATTAATATTATTTTACATTTAATTGTAGTGTTATTTTAAACAAAGTTTGCTGAGCTCCTGCTTGTGTCTCTGCTAAACTCCTAATGTTTTAATTAATATGAGGCTATATATCCCAGTACACCTCCCTTCTCTCTTTTTTCTCGTCTTATTACTCATTGTCTCTCTGTTCTGGGTGAGGGTAGGTTTTAGTGTGATTCATGATTACTTATTTTAATTGTTTCAGTGATAAATGGGATTGCTTGCAGTACTGATTGAAAAGACTTTTTAAATGTTGTTATACTGAAGCATATATTTGAATGTCATATTATTTAACTTTTTCTGTAATGTACAA
Organism: Polypterus bichir lapradei; assembly: GCA_026402145.1. Lineage (NCBI taxonomy): Eukaryota > Metazoa > Chordata > Cladistia > Polypteriformes > Polypteridae > Polypterus > Polypterus bichir. The sequence continues at coordinate 2,481,768 of JANRMT010062850.1, forward strand.
GTAAAGATTAATATATAAAGACTGAAAAATTTCCAACTTTGATATACTGTATACCAGTGTCCAGAAGTTCATCTGTGTCTCCACGTGACAGGTAAGCTCACTTTGTGACATCTGATTCTCCACAAAGGACTCATCTCAAGACATTTTTTGTTAAAAAGATAACTGAGTTTTTTTTTTTTTTTTTAAAGATCTTGCATTTGATGTGTAAAAAAATACTTTTCAATTTTGTTCATCTATTTCAATGGATACTGTGATATTTGTGAAAAATACAGAGAAGATAAATTAGAGAGAAAGTGGGGGCTTTGTAGGGCAGTGGAATATGAGAAAGTAGGGAAGCCACCCACCAGACATACCATGTAAAGGTTTGATTCAGTCAGAAACAATGTCTTTAGTTTATTTTGCTACGTGATGCTCTCCCTGTAATCATCTCTTCCTAATATCCTCTTTGGTTTTGACATTTGGACCTCAATGCCATTTCATTTTGAATAGCAGACAAACTACAGGGGATGGTGCTCTCACATTCAGTGTAGAGAAACATTACCTAGTATGTAACTCATTATTTACAAAAAAGCAACTGTTACATATTACATACTTACTCATCATAAAATACAATGCATTACAAAAAAGTGCATTACTTTTGGGTAGCTTTTTCTTCTTTGTATGAAAAACTGCACATTTGACTGGCCACCATTCATTTTTAAATCCTAAACCCATTAGCCTTCATGAAACTGACCAGAAACATGGCTGTATCTTGTGTTTTTGTTAAATACTGCAGCACCCCTTGGTTCAGATCTGAGAGGGACACACTCCTCAGGTGACTGAGACCTGTCTGAGGGGGTAGAGAAGCCAGCTATAAAAATCAATCTCTTGGGCAGCAGAAGGGGGTTCTCAGACACAGCACTTAGATAGGACTTCCATCGCATCGCCCAGCTAATAAAGCCCATCGACTTCTTGCCTTATACCCACCGCTGCTGTTATGATGGTCACTACCTCTCTATGACCATAAACTGGGCAGATATGATTTACCCCTCAGCACATGCAGGACTAAATGTTTACTTATAACTTTTGTTCAGTTTTTAATGCAAATGCTTAACCCTTTCCTACCTACCTGTCATGGCAGAAGGCCATGCATGCACAATCACAATGTTACTACAACAGCAGCTGGCACCATTTTTATGAAAATATTGCTGCAAAACATAGCAATTTATTTACTTTTTTTTTTTTTTGAATGGCGAAAATAATCATCTACAGTAATGTAATACCGCATACCTTTTTTTTTCAAGTAACGCATGTCTTTTTTACTACAAGAAAATAAGTACTGCGCTAGGTTATTTGTGTCACACAATGTGTGCCTTGAGGATAGCTTAAAGCAGGGGTCCTCAATCACGGTCCTGGAGGGCCGCGATGGCTGCAGGTTTTCATTTCAGTCAGTTTCCTAATTAGAACTTGGTTCTTGCTGATAATGAAACTTGATATTTAAAAATATGTCTTGTTAGCACTTTCATTCATAAAAGACAAATTCTAGTTACATTGTACATCAGAGGTCCTCAATTACAGTCCTGGAGGTCTGCAGTGGCTGTAGGTTTTCACTTCAACCAATTTCTTAATTAGAAGCCATTCTTTTCTGTTACAATTCAGAACCCTTAATTGCCCATTTTAATTGTTAGCAGCTGCATTTAAGTCTAATTTTTGCCTGTTTTCTAAACCAGACATTAGTTAATAATGCAATGCAGATCACCAATAAACCAGCAATTCTTCAGCTAATGTGTTTCCTTTTAAACATGTACGTATGCACCATGAAAAATCTGTGTTAAAAATGTTTAGAAATAAATGAGAGGGGAATTTGAAGGAATGTTAAGTTTAAATCTGTCCTGGTCCACAAGGATAATGTTCTCAGAGAAGGAAACTCTATTAAAATGTCTCTTGTAGGAATAAAAAAACTAACAAGCCAAATAATTAAATACCAAGTTTCATTATCAGCAAGTACTGTCTTCTAATACTAGTTGGAAGGAAAACCTTCAGCCAGTGTGGCCCTCCAGGCCTCTGATTGAGGACCCTTGGCTTAAAGGGTCTGGTGGTGGTAATTCTCCACCAATCCAAGGGTGGCGCTGCATTCTAACAGCTCTTGTCTTCCTCCATTTACAGACTGGATGATTGACAACTTCACCACCTCTGATGTCACTTTGGGTATCTGGCCTCTGGACTGGCCTCTCCTTGCCTGGCCGTCATTTCACCAAAAGTGTTGACATCTCGGATAGTCTGAAGTAAGACTTGCATCTTTAGTGACGTTTCTTTTGCTGAAAAGCTGATTTTCTTTTGCCTTTACAATATATGGGGTCTCAGTGTCACCCCAAATCTTCATTTTTGTCTTGTCCTCTTTTACACTTGTTACTTTAAAAAGTAATATGAGTATGTAACACATGTTACTGTTATGAGTTACCCCCAAAGACTGCTCACATTACAGTCTGTTAGATTTATTGTTGAAAAAGTCCACTGTCTAATCATGTCTGACTTGATTGGACAGCCATTACATTTTGTTTTGTTATTTTTATGAAAACTGAAGAGGATGACTAAAATGCTAAGCAGAAAAAAAACACTAATTACAAGATTCTTAGTTTACTTTACCTTAAATTATACACTGCTAGAACACTAACATCTGTTGGCTCAGACACGTACCATTGCAGTTGTGGATGTAGCTCAAGTGCAATGTCCATTATTCATTGTGATTATCGGGAGATTCTACAAACACCAAGGTTAAAATAGATGGGGGAATTTAACAATTTTCTTGAATGAGTCAGTGCGTAGGTTACACTGAGCAAATGCTTTTCACTTTTAAACTTATTGAGGAACAGTCAAATGACACTGTCTAGTCTACCAGGAGACATCATGGCTTTCACTGTAGTTTAATGTGGCTCGAGAAGTGACCAGACTAGATCACTGTATAATGGTCTATTTAAATTGCACCAAGGGCGTTTAGAGTAAAAGAGGAAGAAAGAAGAAATCAATGACAGCAAATCAAGTCTCACAGGTAACAGGAGTCTGACCAGCACATCTAGCCTGTTTAGCTGGCCCTGATATCTCATTTGGTGCATACATGACAATTGTCAGGGTATCTGCTTTGGTACCATGAATCAGCAGAATCTTCCAGTCTCCAAAGATGTCACAAAATGCATGGATACTCATCTGAAAGTTCATCTTAAACGCAATTAAGAATTTTACTTTACTCTGCACATGTAACAATATTACTATTACCACTACTAAACACATAAATAAAAACTATCAAATGCAGAACTTACCAGTAAGAGTAATAGTTATCTTTTTGTTAACAGTGCAACAAATATTTTGGGTGAAGTGATTTTACATTTCTACTAAAGTATTTAGTACAAATTCTGTGCATATATTCACCAATGTATAGAAAGTGTACACAAATTCATCCATTCCTCTGTTTTCTGAATGGAAGCCTATCTCTGTCACACAAGGCAGGGTTTCAGTCCATTACAGAACACACTCAGACACACACCCATACTGAGTCACAGAGAGACAATTTCGAGAGGCTAATTAACAGAACCTGTTTTAAGGTGTGGGATGAAAGCAAGGAACTTGGAGAAAAACCCAGGCTGACCCTGGGAAAATGTGCAAACTCCACACAGAGAGTAACAAACAATGGAATCAAGCTCAGGTGCCTGTACCAAGATGCAGCAGTGCTAATCGCTGTGCCCCAATGCCATCTATACACACTTAAAGAAATCTATAAATGTCAGAAGTGTCAGCTGTTTATTTACTCACAAGCCAGCATTGACGATTATGGAATTAGCTCTGATTGGAAGACCATAAATGCGAGCATCTTCGGATGTGTCTCGGAATATGACCTTCTTCCCTTCTGCGTTTTCTTCTGGGAACAGGCACAGTTCAGGAACGCTGTAGTCCTGAGGGTGAAAAAGCTTGTTAGAGCAGCAGAACAGGATTTTCCATTTTTGTAGGTTGGCCAATTTGGATAATAAATGGAAAATTGAGGCTACTTTACCTGTCTAATATATTCTGTTTGCAATTTGTTTTTTAAATATTTTAATTTTCAATTTGCCTAGTAGCAAAGTAACTTCAAGTAACATTGGAATGGGCATAAATGTAAACAGATCAGCTTAATATATCCATATTCTTCAAAATCCTACTGTCATCCACAAGGAATCACTCAGTGTCTTGCCCCTTCCACTTCACGTCCTCACGTGGAGTGACTGGCAGTGAACCTAAGACCACTGTATCAGAAGCAAATACTCATTCGGCTTCACTAATGGGAATTTCACCTTGCTTAGATATATGCATGTAGGCCTCTCGACATCTACTGCCATGAGGAGGGTATCACAGCACTGGTTCTTTCATTCTTACTGCCCCTCTATATACTTGCCCCTCATCTCAGAGACCCTGCATAAGCCCCAAATGTCAGTGCTGAGGAATCGCTCAGGGATTTGCCCTTCCTCATTTTAGGTGTTAACACAGACATCCTGGGTTCAGAGTCTGCTCTCTGTGGAAGTACCTGAAGTGGAGACATCCACCTATCCTTGTAGAATGTATGGATGCTAGAGCTAATCCTGGAAGTAGACTTAAGTTAAGAACCAAGTCAGGATGGAAGACTTTCACCCACGTTGGTACAATTCAGAATCACCAATCAAATAGCAGCCTGGCTTTGTACAATGGGAAGAGAACATACTTTAAGGAGAACAGGGCAATTCTCAGAAAAGAGCTAAGAAATAAGTAAGGGTACAATTCTGCAAGGTAAAACACAATTTACCATAAAGCTGTGCTTCTTAAATTATTTTATTCTGTTATTAAAGAAAGCAGCCAATCACTGACAAATGCCTGAGTGGTCCATCATGCTGCTTCTTCAAAATTCTGAAACTGAACGGAATGACTAACAATACTGTCTAAAAACATAAACAGATATCTTTATGGAAATCAGGCACCTTTTAGCATTAAACCTACCTGCTCTTTTTAGGGCCCATTTTTGGAATTTCTAAAAGGAAAAATTTGGATGTTCTTTTATTAAGCCTTTTTTATTCTGTTATAAGATCACCAGGTCCTCATAATTCTACCCTAGCAGCACATGGCATAAGCCAAGAACCTAACCTATAAAACAACAAAATGCAACTGAACCTAAATGTACAGTATGTTGGAAAAGGAACATATTTACCTAACCAACTAAAATATACTGACTTCCACTTATTAATAATTCTGATAATACAGAGTGTGTATCAGGTGGCCTGTCTATCTGAATAGTAATCAGTGGGGTTATCAGATACAACTCATACACTGTACTGTATATATATGTCTATACAGAGCTGTCTTTCCTTACCCTGACTGCTCTCCGCAATGAGCCAATGACAAACTTCTTTCTGGGAGGGTCATCAGGTTCTGGGCTGTGTTCTTCTGTCTGTCCAAATGGGTAAGAAAGCTCAATGTCTCCTTCTTCCAAGGCAAATTTTTCCCCCTTAAAGTCAGGCTTTTCATATAACACCCATCTGAAAATGCAATATTATATACATATATATTATTATCAACAATCAACAAAGAGATTGGCCATCTATCGACTTACTGAATCCATCCATCCATTCTTTAGAACAGGTTAGATGAAAACAGGCCATTTAGCCTGAAAAGCTCAGCCATCCTATTTACGTTGATTGTCTAAAAGAACATCAAGTTGCGATCTGAATATCCCTAAACTCCTACTCTCTACTACACTACTTTGTAATGCGTTTTATCTGGAAGGTGGCAGTAAGCTGTTGCCCACACCAGCAGCACCAGGCATAAAAGAGGAACCAAGGTTGGGCATGATGCAAGTTCATACACTCCATTTTATGTATTCATTTGTTTGTTAAATTCTAACTTAATATTAAGACAATGACAGGGTCTTACCAGCATTTCAGTATTTTACCATGCCTTATCTTATACTTGAGTCACATTGTATTGCAATCAGGTTTCATAAATTAAAATAATAATAAAACTAATAATAAAAATAAACTATTATTTTGTGTTTTTATTTTGGTTTAATCTTCTGTACATAATGGTGACTGCAATGACGGATAATTGTTTAGTAATTTTCTCTTGGATATATAATTTTCTTTTAGG